>JAQGBH010000506.1:0-49471 GCA_034698265.1 Sminthurinus aureus
TTGGAACTTTTTCCTTTGGCATGTTTTGTAAGTGGACTAGGGCGACTTCGTCAGGATTCTCAGAAAAATTTTACCTCCTCCCCTTTTCTCCCCACCCACATCATGCATGATTTTTGAGTTTTCTCTCGTTTAAAATACATGGTAAACTTTGGGACCCTTGATGGACCTCTAAACCTAAACCACATGGATTCAAATTTTCAGAGGTTGTTTTTTACATCTAAAGGAACAATTTGAGGGGGTGAGACTTCAACTTTTCAAAGGTTGAAGTATTTTGAAGAGCCCTACTGTACACAGTATATTGTGCACCCTTACGCATCTATCTACAGCCTACAATCTACACAACCGCACATTCTACAGTCTACTGTATCAGAAGAAACCATCTTTTCCCCATAATTGTTCACATTATCATCCTCATCCTCAGAAGGATTATCCTCATCATCATCTTAATTATCATAATATGGTTTATGGCTATTTATTTTCAAGGTGTCCACAATCCACAATAATACATCCACGTACACACTATACACTATTGGCTATTAGTAAACAGTAAACAGCTACAAATCGACATCCTCGTACTAATCTTTCTTTATCAATGATCTCATCTATCTACTCATCTAACTCAATAATATTAGATAATAGATTCACTTTTATTCTAGGTCTTCAAATATGTACAGTATTTTTCCATGTATTATGTATGTACATGCCGAATGACTACCGAACGGTGAATTATAAAACACAATACATGCACAACTCATCACACATTACAGAGTACAGAGTTGGAGCTCACCTATTAGCAAAAGATAAAAGGGTAGGGTAAAAACCTTTCTTGGAATTCCTTCTCTACTTGAAATGAAATCGTGTATCAAGTGTACTTGTTCCTCATGTACAATGTACACTGTACATGCTACACTACCTTATATAACATAAATTAGATAAAGGATGTTGATGGAAACAAAACAAAAGTACCTGTGTATTGTACATTGTGCACCGTGTCTAATCTATCTAATTTATTTCTATTTTTCTAATTTTTATTGTGTATTTTCTGCTTTAATTCATTCATTTAACCGTGTCGACTTTGATTTTGATTTACCTAGCAAAGAGCAACTAGCAACTGACAACAAATGCTCAACTGCTCAATGCTCAATTCTCAATAATGATTGTCTATTGCCTATTATCAGCAAAAAAATGTGTACATATTTATTATGTATTCTCATGTCCATAGCACATAATGTGTAATGTATTGTGTTCAGTAATTCAACTACTCATCACCATCATTTAAACTGTGCGTTGTGCATTACACTCTACACTCTACACTGTACAAACTGTATCCGGAATAATCTACATTCTCCGTGCTCCATACCAGCCAAACTGCTTCATGTTTCATGTTTCATGCTGTGCAAATGAGGAGTACCAATGATCAAATCCATAAAAGTAATAATAAAATTAAAAATTATAATACAAAATACATATCACATCACATAAAAGAGCAATCCTACTGTACCGATTAATATCATAGCTTTAGAGTTTAGAGTTTAGAGACTCATAGCTCATGGCCTAATGACTGAAATGACTCTCCTCCAATCTCCAATACATTTTTTTTCTTCCACTTCGTGTCGTGATTTTTTTTTGTTTTGAAAGGAGATGATGATGGAATATTGAAAAACTGAAATGAAATACCCACACAGATACTTACATTTGCACATTGCAGACACACTCACCAATAATAAATACAATACACAATATACCATACAAAATGCACAATACAATGCAAAATTCACAATTCACAATTCACAATACGTGCACGTAATGTGCAGCATAAAATATATTTAATTTAATATCTGTATTTTAAGTAATATGAAGTGTGAGTGTGAGGTAATCCGGCTTGTACGTTGGCCGGACTTGTTGCTCGACTGCATTGTGATTTGATGAGTGTATTAGATATTAGATATTAGATTATGGGAAAAATGAAACATCCAAAGCGGATAGAAATCCAATGCAGATGAAAATGAAACACACTACTGTTTTTGGTTAGTCGTCAGCCGTAAGCCGTAAACTTCTCTCCTGTTTTATATAGATATCATAGATCATAGATCATAGATGATCAAAGATACCTAAAACAGACGTACATAACATATTGAAACAGTTATCATCATCTTATTCATCTTGTACGTCGTCACCTTGATTCATCTTCCTTTTCATTGTAATCATCGGCATACGTGATACAATTTCAATAATGTATGGCCACAACCATACATCAGAAATCAGATGAAGAGGTGAGAATTGAAAATTGAGAATGGATCATAACATCACACCACAATGTACAACATTAAAATAAATATCGTTACTCTTTCCCATTCCTTTTCGTCGTCATCATCAGTAGCTCACAATTCACAACTCATATTATTAATACTCGATACAAAACACATGAGACACAACATAACATATACAGTACAAACAGGAGATTACATGGATTTTTCTACAAGGATACTGTGATTAGTGAAACATACAAGATGTACATATGTCTGTATGTATGGACAGGACAAGCCAAGGAGAGGATAGAGGAGATGGGCATCAGAGCGTGCTAAGGATAATAGAATGACTCATAATTATCCGAAGGTGTAAATCTGTCGTTTCTAGAGCTCTCCTTTCTTGTCATCACGCTTATCTGTGAATCTACATTCTACATGGAGCAACAACAGACACTTGCTCCGTGGCTCAACATCTGTAATACTCTTCTTTTTTTCCTTCTTCTGCCTCATATTCTTATACTCTGTACTGATTTGAGTCTTGAGACTTGAGACTTGAGACATCCAATCCTCAATCTCACATCACTATACACTATACATTTTGACATGTGGAAACCAAAGGTATTGTTGTAGATCCGAGTGGATTGAATGTATGAATGAATGAAACTATCATTGATCTTTACACGGTTTTTCTTTCATTCTTTCCCTCAAACCAAAGACGGAGGAAGGACAGAGGGAAAAGACGAACATGTAAACAAGCGGATTAACTCCTTTTGTACTTACGACACATTAAATCCAAATCCAAATCCAACAAGAGATGAAACCTTTTTTCCCTTTCCTTTTCATTCTCATATCTAGATACTAGATACTAGGGCCTAGATTTTTGGTATTTGGTACATTTTGTGTTTTGTATCTTGTTGTTTTGTTTGTAGGTTGAACCCACAAGAAAAATTGAAAGTACAAATTTTTTACACTACAGATAATACACAATACACGATTCGCAAAACACAATGCCCAAATGACAAATATTATGGTTAGATGGATGAAACAGTAATAGCAAGAATAATACAGTGGTGAACTAAATGATGTGTGTTGTAAGTTGTAAGTAGCAAGAGATTTTTAGGGAAATGAAAATGTTGCTGTTTCATACATTTTCATACACACAATCCACACATTAAATTTATTTTGCACACTACACAATACACAATACATATTTCTAGACCCGATTATTTATTTGAATTTGAAAATCTGAGATATCAAAAAATTATTGTATTTGTGTGTGAAATCCATATGTACGCATGATATATGATTATACATTATGCATCTGTACCACTGATGCGGCTGTTTGTACAAGATAGAAGAAAAAATGTTGCTCTTCTTGTTGTCATTGCTGCGTACAGTGTACATTGTACAATGTACATGTGTACTTAGGATTACTACATATACATATACATGCAAGTTGATGTACGATAATGGGACATGGATATGATAATCGTCGTCCTTTTCATCCTCACTCTGGGCAATTAGGATTTTATTTGTAAAAATTTAACACGAGAGAGGCAGGCTTAGAAACACTTTAAATGACCATTTTATACTTGTTCCCCACATTTCATGTCATACAACATACATCCATGTACTACAGACTACAGTCTAGAGTCTAGAGTACCGGTAGTCATAAGTTATCTAGATTCTAGATAGATGTGGAATAATTATTATTTTTTTACAAAAAAAATGTAGTTTTGTTTCTTTTCTCTGATATTTGATATACATTATCATGTACATTGTACATTGCACATGAAAAATAATTCACAATCACACCGTTTCTTTTTGCAAAATGTATACTGTATACTTTCTTCTGTATTTTATTGTGAATTGTGAATTGGCAATTGTGAAAATAGCGATAACAAACTAGCTTAAGAATGAGTAACCAGTAACTGAACAAATTTCTCTCATAAATATCATTTTCTTAACTTTATACTTGATACTTGATAATCACAAAAATTTGTATAAAATGGCCAATCTTTCAATGGTTTCAAGGTATGTACAATTTGCCATGTATTATGTATGCCTCAGGCTCTCACTATTTAAAATATCTTCTCTTGTTTTTAGTTATTACATTTATTAACCTTTTCATGAAAAAATTCATACTTTATTACGCACGCCAAATTTACGATCCTGTACCAATAATAATCGTAATAATTTTAATATTCACTAATTGTAACGTTTGTCTATATTCTGTATTCTGTATACCATTTTTAATGGAAACATCTTTCTTAGGTACATTTTACGTATTCAATTATAAATAATATACAATGCATAATTCTTGATTGTGTTTTCCGTGTAGAATGTAGAAAACAGTATTGTTTGTTTTATCTTTTTGTTACTTCTTTGTTGTTTGCTCTTTGTTGTTTATGGTTTATGTATTGTGTATACAGACAAGCTACAAACTATAAAATTTGAAACTTGAGGAGGAAGAAGATGATGAAGAAGAAACAAGAAACTAAATATTAGGTTTTTGTAACAAGTAAATTGATTAAGTAATTGAGCTATAATAATAATAATTATATTATTACTGAACACTGAACGGCAAAGGAAAAATGTGAGATGCGATAAGATTTCAAGTTTGAGAAAACTCAAAACTCAAAGCTCAAAACTCAGATATGCAAAAAAGATAATATAATTTATTTTAAAAGGTTATGGAAAACAGCTGCTTGCTTACTCATTATACACAGCACAAAATACACAGGTATCTGTATGTCTGTACACTGTATACTGTGTACACTGTACACACATATGTACGGATGCGTCTTTTACACAAGAAAAGAGTAAACTTGAACAATTACAATTAGTTTGGTTCTACCTATAATAATTTTTGAAATTGACCCAAAAGTCAACAAGAAAGAGAATGAAATTGGGGGAATTTTCTCGTGTTAGAATGCCGCTACCGTTAAATTTATAGCATAGAATATTGAATACAATATACAAAATACAATACAAAGAGAAGGAAGAAATTGAATAGAAAAACTGACTGTATGATTAGTGATTATTTTCTAGTGATACATTCACCTATGATTAATTTCCAAAAAAGTTTGAAAAATCATAGCAAAAAGTACACACTGAATTTGTAGTGTACACTGTACACACTGTACACATTATAGCGTATAGCCAAGTTCATTGGATCAGTTAATGTAGCTATCGTACTCTGATGTAGACAGTAGACACATTATACATTATAGGTTATGTATTTATCAGAAAATGAAGACAGGAGATGATAAAAGACGGCACATTCATAAATTCTGTGATGAGAAGTAAATTAGTTAACTATAATAAAAAGAAAATGCAGAAAATGAGGAAGAACTGGATCTTTTTAAGTTGAAAAGCAATGGGAGGCATTCTCTTCTTCTTTTTAATATGTATTAACCATTAACTAAATGGATTCACAATTCACAATACACAATGCACAATTTGTGTAAAGAGTAAAGAGTAAATGGTAAATATATAGAGAAATTAAACGGAGTATTTGTACTTTACATGAAGATACATACACAGAACAACAACAACAACCGTCTCCATTATCCATCTATTCTAAATTCTAAATAAATGAGAAAAATACACAACATCCACAGCCACCGGAGCAGTCATGATATTGAGAATTGAGAATCGAGATTGTATTCAATTTCAATATTCAAGTTTCAAGGTGCTCTTTATGATGAGATCGTCAGTTTAATCTGCATTTTCTTTCTTTACAAACCTCTTCAATTCTTTAGAATTTGTGGAACGCTCTTCATAATATCCACGTCAGTTCTCTGTTCTCCCCATTCCCTATTGTTTACTTTTAATGGGGGACGAACTCTAGCTAATTTATTTCAGCATTTACGTTAACTGTGAACTGTTTTGTTTTGCTTTATTTTCTCCACAGTCATAAATTATGGCAAAATTATTATACATTATTATAAAGCATTTACAAACATACACATATGCATGTGAAAATTTTCTACATTGGTTTTTCACAGAATTTTAAGAACTACTGTCCTATGTATGTACCAAAGATGGAGAAATGGTTTAGAATTTAGAATACAGGTGGATGAGAGAGGTGCTACACATAATATGTAAATAAAAGTTTAACTACATCTTGATATAATAATGTAAATTGTTTGAAAATTGATGAATGGGAGCACGAAGGAAATGAAAACCATTGATTGGAGAAAGAAGAAGAAGAAGAAAGGAGTTTGTAGAACGGATTCTCAAGTCACAAGCACAGAAGTCTGGCCCCACATTATAATATTAATATTAATATTTTAGATTTTAGTAGTGTAACTATAGAGTATAGGAAGAATTCAAAATTTCAAAGGATATCACGGAGCAAGTCAAGGTAAATGGTAAATGGAGTACAGAAGATACAGGATCATTTGAAGTCCAAGTCCAAGTCCAATATCCGTGTTATACACCTAATATCTACTGTAGTCTGGATAGATAGTAGATAGGTAGATGAGCTTCATTTTATTATATTTTCAATTCAAAAAAGTACAAAAGGTGGAATAATTGAGTCTATGAATAGAAGGCGTGCTTACGACCATAATTACGTCAGACTCAGAAATCGATTAATATATGTATGCAAACAGAGTTTTTTATGATGATCATTTCCAACTTCCAACTTTCAATGTTCAATGTACAGCAGAGTCAAGTCCAGTCCAATCCAGTCCAGTCTCTTTCTTTTTCTCATCCACTCTTTCTTCTTCTTCTTGTTCAGAAGGCCCCAGACATTTTTTTCATCCATATATTTTGCATATGAATACCATAAGACCACCAAAGATGAGTACATGAGAATTGATATAGTTTCTCATGGGCATTCAGTATTCAGTATACACGGAGGCATCTCATAATATATTACATCTTTAGTCCTGCTTCACTAGTTACTAGTTAGTCAATTGAAAAGAGAGTAGGAAAGGGAAGATGAGAGGACCATTCAAATTCAACTAATAGAAAGGATATCACATATTGTGATACGCATATCTGTATTCTGTATTGAAGATTTTGAAGAGTGACCAAAGCCAAAGGATGCAGGACAAAGGAAAAGTTCATGCACCATTTTTCAATCCAATCCAACTCTTTTCATTTTTCCTTTCATTTTAATTTTGACAGGAAAACAAGCTTTATAATATAAAATATTATATAATGCGTATCAAGTATCAAATATCAAATGTACTACTTTATTCAGTTCATAATTCAACCACGATTCAAGTTACACAGTCAAAAGTCTAAATCTTTAATCTAGAATCTAGAATTTAAAATCTTCCAGTTAGATAAAATTTCCATGTGTATCTAGTATCTACAAACAACGTTTAAACTTTAAACTTTAAACGCTAAATGTTTAAAGCAGACCATTACTACTATTTATTATGACTATTATTCCTCACATGAACCAATAACGTTTCACTTTTCCCTTTCCTCTTGAAACTTTAGACGTCCAAAGACTATAATAATAATGTTCTAGGTTCTAGACTCTAAACTCTAGACGTCCTCTCTCATCCACCTCTCTGTAATTTTCCTGTTTTATTATCATAATTTATAATGGTGAGTTGAACAAATAATTTTTACTCGAGCACTATTATTTATTCATGTAATTACACCTTTCAAGCATCCTTATCTATTTATCAATTACGCTACATACTACATACTGTACACTGTACACTGTATGAAATGATGATAATCTACATCCATAATCTACATTCTACATAGATACACACTGTGTCTTCATTTTTCATTCGAGCTTCATTTACGTTTTTACTACGTACTCAAATCTCTAATAGTAAATATCCGTATTACTAATCATTTGTAACATCACATTTCACACGGCATTCCATTTAAATAAATAATAGATCAAAAGGAATAAATAAGTGTTTCTTTTCTTCCGTTTCTTTTCATTTACAATCTATCTGTATAACTAATCTTGCAAAGCTAAAGATGGAGTACAAAATGAGCTCAAAACATTTTCTCACCTCTTTTTATTCTGGATCCACACAGTGATGTCTTGAACAGAAAACACCACAAGCAGCAAACGTCTCAAGTCTCAAGTCTGAAAATGAATGAATAAAAAATAAATAAATAAATAGATAGTGAGCGCATTATTTTGATTTTTGAATGAATGGACTTTTGAAATGGAATGAACGATTGGATTGAATTGGATTGGAACTTGTAACAAACTAAACGATAAATAAAACAAATAACCATTCCCATTCTCTAAATTCTTAATAACAATTCATACATATGTGGGATATGACTTATGGCTTTCCCACGATGTGAATGAAAAAATATTATTATAATATATGTACATTTGTGCATAGAGTGTAGAGTGCAGAGTGTAGATTTTAAATGTGGATTGTGGATTATTTACTGAGATGAACTGATGGATGGATGGATAGACAGATTATGAGTGTATGTAACTAATAATACTGGAGATTGTCAGTTTCTTTCTCGCTATAGTGAGCTATAGTCAAGTATACAGTAGTAGAAAACAAAAATCCAAATGTATCCAAATTCTATGCATACATACATGTAGAACAGAAAATAGAGAGGAAAAGATGGACAGGAGGAAGACTAATCCAAGGGAGAGAAATGATTAGGTTTAATTTGAGTTGTTTTGTTCCCATTGATTGTGATCGATTGTGAACCTGACTACTTGTCCAGGGGGCAGTTCACGTTCAAACATCAAAAGCTACACTGCAATTATTTATTTTATATCATGAGTCTTATTACTCTTCATTTTGCAGTTCTCTCTCTCTCTCTCTATTTTGTTGCTGTCTCAAGTCTCAGGTCTTCTTGCTTTGTATGTCTGTCTGTGATTTGCACAGTCTCAAGTCTAAGTGTATACCAGTGCCAGTGCCAGTGCCAGTGTATGACATGTGTTTTCCTGACTTGTTATCCACATACATGTATGTAGCATAGAGCACGGAGCGAGCATAGGGCACAGAAATTCAGAGAGAAGAGAAAAGAGGAAAATCTGAAGAGCGATTCTTTTTTCTCCCTACCCCGTGTCACGAAACACACATACGAAACCCTGTAGAGCACTTACAATTAACATATGGCTAAGTAACTACCAATCTATCTAGTGTCTAGTTGTACAAAATCCCATAACTCTCCTTCTTCTTTTCTTCTTTTCTGACTTTTCTGCCTGTCCCGTGTACCATGTACACAGATTTTTAAATATTTGAGTGAGCGAGTGAGCCAGTGAGCGAGCGAACATCATGGAATATGGAAACGAACAGGTTTCGTGTTTCTGAGGGAAAAAACGAGATGAAGATGAAGAAGATCGTAAAGACTTATTAGAATAATGTAATCTAATGCGTCTCCTGTTTATTCACGAGCCACTTGAAGAAAGATTCAAGAACCAAGAGTCAAGAATCAAGAATCAAGAATCAACAACATTCCTGCAAGTAAATCACATGAATGTGTTCCATTGTACAAAGCACAAAGCATATCCGAGTGTATCAAACTGTACCTTATGCACCTGAGCATACTTTATATTGTATATTATGTCTATATTATTATTGCATATAATTTGCTATTTGCTATAGATTCATATTAAAACTGACGGAGGAGAAGATGGAGAAGAATTCTAAAGATTAGCTCCATTTATTATGTAAACTTGTGTATCATGTATCCTCCATTCTCCATTCTGCATTCTGAATATCCGTATGCCGTTCATATAGCGATAGCGATATCCTAATCAGTGAACTTGATAAATACATGTGTATCGTATCTAGACTCTAGACCGTACATTGTACATTGTAGAGTGTAGAGTGTAGAGTGTAGACGACAAGGACGGATGAAGTGGCTCTATTGAAAATTTGAAATCTGAATTTCTCTCAATTTATTGAGTTTTTCTGCTTGTCCTCTCCTGTCTTGTCTTGTCTTGTGTCTTGTGTCTTGTCCTGACTTTAGCTGAATGGAGATGAGATGAGATGAAATGAGATTTGAGCCTCGTGCTGTCCTCACATCACATCACATCACTTCACATCACTTCATCCCATTAACTACCAAAACTAACAATAAAAAACCAAAGCCAATGTCAAAGGACAAGAGAAAACAAAACAAGACAACTTTACCGTATACCGTATCAATGAATTGGGAATGCAGTGCATAGGAAACCCAATTCTTCTTCTAATTCTTATACATACATGATATTATGTACTTTGCACAAATATGTATAATTTTAATGACGCTCTAGACTCTAGAGCTATCTCACTCCTTTCTTTCTCTGTTTTCCATGGAACAGAAATTAACTCTTTACTTTTAATCACCCTACACCATACAAAAGAGGATATAATACTAATTATCTATACAGTATGTAGATAAATGTCTGCGGTAGATAGATACTTCCAGGTTCTGACCAAAACTGTAGAACAGAAAACAGAAAACAGAAACCGTGGACGTATCAACAGTTTTCCAATACAATGAAAATGTAAATGAAGGAAAATTAATAGTAAAATCAACATCAACATCAATATCAATGGAAAGAGCAAGAGCAATAATAATAACAGTAATAATGATAAGACTACTGATCTTTCGAGTGATGCCATTGATTCGGTTGAAGGTAATCTTTGAAAAAGCGGTAAAAGGAAAAGAAATATAAAATGAAGAAGCTTCATCTTTTCATGTTCATGTTGTCTCTCGTGTCTCATTCTCAATTCTCAACCTCTCAACTCTCAAGACTCAAGACTCAGACATGAGCTCTCAACTTTTTGTCAAATTTCTTTGTAATGTGTGTGGTTGCTGTTGTATTTTCTGTGTTTTGTATGGAGTATGCATGTGTGGGTTATTGTAAATTGTAAATACCTAGTAAATAGTCAGATGCTCCCCTTTGATGATTTTAAGAGTAGTTTGTGGTCTATGAATTTACTTGAATGGAATAAGCGGAATATGTGGAATAAAAAGGAAGAAAGAGAATAACGAAGAAGAGATGAGCTTGATACTTGATAGAAGTGGAAAAAGCAACTGAAATGGAATGAAATATGAAATCAACTGAAATGCAGTATACAATACACTGGATGCACAATGCACAATGTGATACATAATACTCAATACACAATACACAGAGAATACAATAAAATCCAATGGTATTGTATGAAATGATATGGATTTTATCATTGACCATCTCTTCCTACATTTGTGAAAAACTTTATGGTCTCCATTAGACTAGATACATATAAATGTGTATCTGTATCTAGTTTATAGTTTATAGTTTATTTGTTTGATGCGTGGTTTGGTTTGCAGTTTGTCGTTTGTCGTTTGCTCTGTGTGTGTGAGTGTGTATGATGCGTACGGTTCTTCTTTTTTATGATTTTCCTTACATTGTACCTATGGGATATCAATGTATTTAAATGGGATGAAAAGACATTTGAGTTTGTATGGACTTTTATGATCTGGTCTGTCACTATCCTTTGGCTCGCGGACCATATACAAACATAATAAATACTTATGTGCAGCCTGTGTTCTTATGTATGTGTATACTTTCAATGTACACGCATCTGTAGACTCTAGAATCTAGATGGTAGACTGTAGACTCGGAAAGAAGAAGTATCGAGTATCTTAGGTGCCACATTCATTTATCAACTCTGGGTGGCTTCTTTCCCTTGACAAATGAACTGACACTATACACACCAGTCCTATCCATCCATACAAACATACAAACATACGGACATGAAGGAATACACACTTATGCATACGGAATACAGATACTCAATCCTCAAATCCTCAAGTGTACATCTGTATCCTCTGTATCTGTATCTGTATACGGCTGACCTCCCTCCAAGATATCATTTCAATATCTGAACGAGGAGCGAGTGCTAGAGGTGACATCAAATTACACAAACAACAAACAATACAATATAACAGCTACAGATGAAAAGTATCTATAATCTTAAGAAACAACTACGGCCGTCCTTATTCCTTATTAAACTAAACTATAATAATATGTGCCATGTATTTTATCAAACAGTCGTCGTCTCATTTATTTTATCAAAGAAAAGAACCTAATAGTATTACGTTGTACTGTTTACTATTACTATTTACATTCAGGGACTAAATGAATGAACAAGAAAAAAAGAAACTAGAGAAGACACATTGTACAATATACATTTTCACTGTTTCTGTCTTTCGCCTTTTGTTGATTTGCTTCAATTTTTCCAAGTTTTTTCTACATTTTTCAAACGTAGAATCTAGAATCCAGAATCCAGACTTTAAAATATATATACGTATACTGGATGGGCTATGTGTTTTGTCTCTTCATTCAAGAGACACAGCAAGACGATATTTCACTGCCGATTATGTATGTATGCAGTTCACGTCAAGTCTCAAGATTCAAGACTCAAGATTCAAGATTCTAGATTCGAGACTCGAGACTCGAGACAGAGATGAACAGGTGAACTTAGCATATTAAGCGTCTCTTTTCTCTTAGGATGGCCATGGCACTGCAATGCAATGGCAACTCACTCGGTATCTTTTATCCATATAAATTTAATACAGATACAGATATTATGGAATAGATATCATTCCTCTAGAGTCTAGCCTTTGTGTATTTGTATTATGTGTTTTGTGTGCGCAGAGGTTGGGTTTTCAACTTGGTCTGTTTATCCTGATGAGGATTGAAATGATGATAATGAGCCATAGTTATACCACCAACTTTTATACATGTACATTGTACATATTATGTATGTAGTATGTTTGTAGTATGTTTGTAGTATGTTTGTATGAATGAATGACCGCATAAGATATTGCTTCTGCACGGGAACAAGTTCGTGTCGAGTTACAGATAAGCAACATTTTGTTTTTACTGTAGTTTTTATGGGGAAAAGAAGAAAAGAAAGGAAAGCAACATCTCTAAACTTTTCTGTGTAATGTACTCACAACTTACAACTTACAACTCACAACTTTGCAACTCACAACTTGAAACTTACAAGTTGTAAAGTTATAAGTGTTTTCCATGTTTAAAGTAAAGCAAAAATCAATTTATGCAATGTCAAATAAATGTGGATTTGTTCATTTTTTTACTTGCTTCACATCTTTCATCTTTCATGTTTAATACGAAACATTTAGACAAATATTTAGCAGATAGCTGAGAATTGCTTGAGAATTCAACAATCGTTGAAAATTGAAGATTGAAGTGCCATGAAAAAAATGCTCTGATATCATTACTTTGATATTTGATATTTGATGTGTAAAGTATCAAGTATAAACAGTAAACAGGTATACCAACTGACTACTGCCTATCGATTTACACTCACTCATTCATTTATTAAATTGAGCTGATTGTTCTGTGTAAAAAGTAAAAAGTAAAAAGAGGTAAGAGTTGAGGAAAATTGGCTAGAAACTAGAAACTAGAAAGGCTACAGGCTGCTGATAAAAAAATATTCAATTTGATAAAATTTGATGGACAATTTATGTGGAGAAATGAAAATTGAAATGCACAGAGATTTACGAGCCATTTCATTAAGTGAACTAGTACATACAAATATGTACAACGTACAGTGCTCGACGTAAAAGGGAGAAGATTTTTGGGGAGAATCACTAGTAAAACTACAACTACTGTCTACTATCTACTCTTCTTGTACGGATTCCATCATGGATAAAATAATGATAATGATAACAATGATATTAGAACAGGTTGATATTATAAAACGACGGTGAATCCACAATCTACAATCTGCGCCCACCTAATGAAATGAAATGAAATGAAAAAGAAGCAAAAAGAAGGAAAAAAGGGCAAACTAGTTCACCAAAATCAAACCAAACGCCTAGACACTAGACAATCATTTGTTAAAACATGAAAATTCCCTCTGTATAAGGCAAAGGCATAAGGTAGAACAAAAGTTGCTTTTCCTTTTCCTTTTGGTTTTGATTTTGGTCTTTGGTCTAATAAATAATTCACCTTTTCAATATCAATTTTAATGTAGATCTTCAATCTTGGTGCTTGAGTCTTGAGACTTGAGACTTGAGTTCTTCATGTGTGGTGTGTGATGTGGAGTGTGGATGACTTTTTCCCAATTTTGCATAGATTATTTACAACATGATTTACAAAATAGATGAGGAAAAACCAGGTAATTCTGAGCAAAACTTGGTTTATGTATCATATGTATGTATATAATATTGTACATGTATGTCTAAAACATATGAACACGTCATAAACGTTTCCACTTTCCACTTTTAGGTAGCCTTGAATAAAATTTTAGCAACTAGAGTAAAAAGGAAGAAGCTCTTGTTGCTCCTGCTCTGGCTTATTCAATTCAATTATGCATAATAATACGCACTGTGTGTGTACACTGTAAACTGTACATTGTACATGTATTATTATGGTGTGTGGTGTAATTCAGGAATAATTTTATATCTTTGCCAACTGTTTTTGTCTACTCATTTCTACACTTAAAATTCCATGTAGTTTACTTCATCTTTCATCTCAAGTAAAAAGTTATTCTAGAAGTTACCGAGCAACCTAATGAAAGTCATTTTACCACATTTTTCAACAACCTGAAGGGAGATGAATTGAAAATGTTATATAAATACAAGTAAATATCAAGCAGATTTAAAGATAGATATATAGAAGGTAAATTAAGTATTTTCATGATGGACAAGATGTCGGTTGTTGGTTGTCGGCAAACAAATAAACTCAAATGGATCAGATCAGAGCAGGAGAGAAAAAAACTAAACTAAACTAAATAATAATAAGATGAATACACATAAAAATAATGAAATACAAAAAGTAAATGTAATAATAATAACATGATCAACTTTTAACTAGTTTCAAGTTTCAAGATAAGCGGAATTCTCTTGATTGTGGATTGTGGATTGTCGATTCTAGATTCTTGATTCCATTTTCTTTATTTTATAAGAGGATTTGTAGTTTGTAGTTTGTAGTAAAAATGGCAATAAATAAATCAATAGACAGACGACTTGGATCGATTGATCCACTACCGATAAATGATAGTGGATAGTAGTAAAAAAATATACCAAACTCTAAGCTGTAAGCTCTAAACTCCAAGAAAAGCAAAAGGCATGCTGTACGGTCGTCGTCGTCTCACGTTCTGATTTATATTTCAAGTTCTAATTGATCAAATTTACCCAATAACGTAAAATGTATAAAGTATAAAGTTTTACATGTGGAGAATAAGTGAGTAAAAAAAGTCACCATCTGTTTTTCTACATTTTCCACAACATTTTTCCAACTTGCTTTTCAATAATATATGATAATCATAAATAAAACTTGCTCATCTTCTATTCTCTAAATGTGCATAAGCTGTAAGTATTGAGAGTTGAGAATTGAGAATTGAGAATGGCAACTTTATAATCTCATATAATTCCTCTTACGTATAGATAGTAGATATGTTGTATGTTGTCCACCTGCATTTTTTTCTACTTGTTCTCTGTGTATAACAAAATCTTTTACTGTATTCTACACACAAGTCAATTACGGCATTTACTATAACATGCATAAGTACTAAGTACACTACAAAATACACAGTACACACTACACGACTATGCTAAATGCTGATAAACAGAAAAAAATTACATTTTTACTACTACTTGATACTTGATAGATACATATATCCAAGATCGTAGACGGTAGATATATATTGACTTTATGAGCATCAAACTATTCAGCATATGCATATAGAGCAAAAGTCACTTTTGGATTCAAATTAACTTGAAAGGACCAGAGACGACTAGGAGAGACGAGAGAATGACGATGACGATCATGATGAAAATGAAGAAGACAAAGACGAGGACGAGGACAACTCTCACTTGATCTCACTCATTGTAATATGTAATATGTGAGTATGTCGTACGACCATTACATTACCTTACATTACATGGAACGTGCAAATAAAAAGACTTGGTGATTGATGTTTCTCGTCCAGATAAGAAACAACAGAGTGAAACAGAGGGGAAAAAATCCGGTCAGAAAGAAGATCAAGAATCGAGAACTGAGAAGAAGAAGAAGAAGAAGATACAAAATATGCGTACAATGTTCTCTGTCTTCTGTATTTTGTACTGTGTATTTTGTATTTACAATGTTTGTGCAACATTTGAAGTTTGATAGATTGTATTGTATAGTGGAATGGATGGATGGAATGGAATGGAGACGGAGGGGAGCTCTTTTTCCTTATTTTATGAGTGTGTGAAATGTATACAGAAGACCGCATTAGCCATTCCATTCCAATGGCAATGGCAATATTATCTACATTCTACCTCTACATTTGCAATCACACAAACACACATATAAGGATTAAGGAGAAAAAACAAAAAAGTGTATCAGCAACAACAACAGCAACAGCCAGTTTTTGGCATACTCTATTCTCTATTCCATACTTTGTACTTTGTAAAACTGGCCCATCAACCAAACCATCAACCTGTGGCTTAACAATGAAAATGAGTGAGTTATAGTTTTACATAATAAGTAAAACGAGGAATCTTGAATCTTGTCCTGACTCTTCTCTCTTGACTTTTCACTGTCTGTGAAAAAAACAGAGTGGAAAAGACACAAGAAAATCAAATAGTCATATATTTTGGATAAACTGTAACAAATAACAAATGTACAAAATGGGCAATGGATAATGGGGTAAACATATTTTTAAAAGTACACATGTGCATCTGCACTAGATTCTAGATTCTGAACCAAATTTACTGAACGCCTTGTGAGAAAAAAAAATCCCTATAAAAATGATGATGATGATGAAAATACCATTGAATTTTGTAACAATTGAAAAGTGAATAGATTTTAAATTCTAAATGGTATTTGACCAGCTCCTACTCGAAATCCAAATTCAAGACATTTCCCAACCAAATAATGGTAAGGATAATGATAATAATAATACCGGGCCAATCAAATAATCAGAGTGAATAAATTCAAGAAAAAAGTGAGAAGAAACCACCAGTTGACTTCACAATTCACAATTCCAAAACACCAATTTACTACTGCTTCGGGTGGGCAGCAAATTTCATATCACTACAGACATACAGACAGACAGAGAGATCGAGAGTTAAAGAGAGAGATATACCAAAGAAAAAATGTTTAACCATAATAATAATTTTACATTTGAATTCTGTGCTACTACAAACCCGAGTTGGTATCTAGTTTGTACGTAGAATGCAGAATGCAGAAGGAATGGGAGAACATAACGATAAAAGAAATGATCATGATTAGTGAAGGCAATAACAACAAACTGTAATATACGTCTAAGCTTACATGTTTGGAGTTTGGAAAATCCTCATGAAACTATATCATATTTATCTTTCAAAACTCAAAGCTAACCCAGTATTTACAATTTACAATCAATCTGATGCATCCTGAATGGTGAAGGAGCAAGGAGCAAAATGGAAGGCACTTTTTATTTTCTCCTTCTTCTTTCCTTCTCTCTCTCTCCCTCTCGCTGTTTCTTTCTACGCACCCCCGACAACTCTTAACAGTGTGCACAACTACAAATTTCCTCTTTTAACTTTCTTCATTATTATTGTTATTACTATGATTATGATTAAACCTCATCATTATTTAACCCAGCTCTAGTTTCTAGTTTCACTCACTCTTCAATTTTCCTCTCTATCTCAGTCTCCGTCTCCAAGTCGATCCAGTTTTCTTCTTCCTTTTCCTTTTCCTCTAAACTCTAAACTCTAAAGATGATACTCATGACTCATCTGTACAAAAATGATGGGAGCTGGGAGATGAGAGACACATAAAAAAATAAACGTTCCATTCTCCACACCACAATTCACAATTCTAGACACAAGTTTAAGGTATACTTTCCTTTTTTGTAAAGGGTGAACACTGAACAGTGAATAGAGAGCATCAAAGATAAAAATTGATTTGCTGGATGCTGAATACTCAATACTCAATTCTCAATACTCAATGAAGCAGATCCACACACTTAAACTTAATCTTTAATTTGACGGCGGATTTTTTGATTAGGATGTGGGCTCATGTTCATCCAAATGTAGTGTTTAGTGTTTAGTTTGTAATGTATAGGTTGGCTCCTTCTGCTGATGAATAGATGATTTGTATGTGTGAACATGTGCAGAATGACATTGAGTTGAATATCCAATTGAATTGAATTGAACTTACAATGAGTTTCAATTCTCAATTCTCAATAGACCAGGTAAAAGATATATGATGGATATAAACTATAAACTATAAATATCAGATATCAGATTCAATAGTCAATGCTCCTATACTTTTGTTTTTGCTCTGAATTAACGGATGATTAGAGCTTTTAAAAGATGGTGTGAATTGTGAATGATTCAACTATTTAATACCCATATCCCATTTGCTTATATTTATAAAAGTGTGTATTTTGTACATGGAATATAGAAGAGTGCGTTTTGTTTTTTGTTAATTTGCTGCATTCCGAGTTAAGCACGTTGGAGAATGGAGAATGGTAAAAACACATTGCAAATGTTTGTCTTGTTTCTTTTTATATAGATTTTTCTACGGGTTTAATTACAATATGTAACGCATTATATATTATGTATCGAGGTATTAAGTATGTTGTGTGTGAAGATTGAAGATGTGCAACCCAATTCTGTTAACATATTTGTTGGCAGCTAGATAATTAGTAGAAATGAAGAAGCAGTAGACGAAGAAAAACGTTTAGAAATCAACAGCCAGGTGAGAGTTGAGCTACCGAGAAGCAAAAAATGATGCTGATGATCTAGCTTGAGTTTCAGTGCAGACTTAAATATCCTTACAGAACAGAAGAGAGAGAAATAAAGTAAATTATATTTCCATGTATAAGACATGTATGCTTTTACATTTCAAGCTTCAGCATTCTCCATTGCAGACAAAGACGAGGACGAGAACGAGGTAGACTTTGAGACGGTTTCCTCTGACCGAAAGGGGAACAAAAATAGTTTTACTACTTTAATTCTTATTACTTGTCTAATAAAATATGATAGTTTTTATTTCATTTCACTTTACACTGGCAACATGTAATGTGTAATACGGATACAGAATACAGAATACAGACATGAGCACAAGATATAGATAGTTACAGATTCTTCACTTGTACATCATCATAATTCTACATTCTACATTCATATTCCATACTCCATACTCCATATTCCATTTTCAAGTCGTATATAAAAATTTAGATTTGAATTCAAAGTTGAATTTGGATTGGGCTTGAGTCTTGAGTGACTGAAAGAAATAAAGAAAGAGAGAAGGAACGAAACTCATAAAAAATGATGAGGTTTTTCTAGAGCTCATTTTAGTTTGGCTGACTCTGTTTGGGGTTTGGGACTCCTCATAAAAATGTGTGTGAGGTATCCGCGAGTGAAATGAGAGCTAATTTTTACGAGCTCACCTTTTTCCCTCCAAGAAACAGATGAAGGAGTAGTAGATAGTAGATAGTAGAAGAAAAAGAAAACTAAGAAGACAGAGAAAGTAATACATATGTATAATGTAACGTGTAATGTGTATTAGTGTAGCAGACACAAGAGACAAGATACAATCACGTACCTGTAGCTGTACTAGTGCACACTGTGTAGGAACGAGGAGAGAGAACCCATTATGGATATCTAAGTTAAATGAAATAAACTCTTATGAACTGTGAATTGAAGGAAAATGCAACCGCCAAAGCCAAACCCTCAATCCCAATACCTATAATATATATTTCATTTGAGTCTCTTCCAATTGTTACTTATATCTTTCTACTTTCTACCTTTTTATATCGAGTATAGAGTATAGAGTATCGATAGTCGACACGCATATCTACCATATATCATACATCATACATAGTGGCGAAGGACCCAACCTACGGCAAGTATTTATTCATTCATATTTATTTATGTATGTAGCGGTTGTGCCGTTCACTATTTATATAGAAAGATGAGCTTCGTCTTCGTCTTCCATCCATGACTTGGCCTGGCTTGACTTAACTTAACTTGACGCCCTCATCATACATCATACGTAATATATGATATAGTTCGACTCAGGTACAAATGAGTAAATAAATCGTACCATAAGTTCAAAAATCGATCTGTCTGTTTGTCTGTCTGTAGATCCGTTCTACTTTAATTCCTAGTTTATTTTAAATATTCTATGATACTAATTTTCACCACTGTTTGTGAAATGGATTTGTTTGTTTAAAAATCAAACAAGAAATTTGAAATTGTTACATTGTTCTCTTATTTTAAGGAGGGAAAATGTAGGAAAAATCAAGAAACTAGAATTCAGAATTCAGAATCCAAAATCCAGAGCAAGACAACGGGCAATCGTTGTATTTGCATGTGTAATAAACACTTTTTTTGAAGAGTATTTTGTCTTTATGATATTATCTATATACATACTATAGGCTACACTATAGACTATAGGGGAATAATATTTCCTTTGACTCAAATTAAAGATTCAAATAGTCTCAAGTCTCAAGTTTCTAGTCTCTATATATAATCTCAAATCTCAAGACAAACTCTGAAATCTATTTTCAACTCAAACAAATGGGACAGAAAGACCCACCCAGACTCATCAATGGACAAGAAAACAGTCGAGGTTTTTCTGCTACTTGATTATTAACATAATACATAATGGACAAACTTCTCCCTATAGTTTTACATGTTACACATTACACGTACGCCTCTGTGAAATATAATGACTTTCCCAAGGCAATATATTAAAGAGATGGATAGATATGCTCCATTATTTCAATCCTTATTCCTCATTCCATACATTGACCAGCTTATTGAAAATAAATCACATAATGATGATAATGATGATATTATTATTATTATCATACTCATCTCGAGTATCGACAAAAAAAACAATACAGTACAAAGTACAATACAAACCAAGCAGAAAGTACAAGAAAATATTCAGAGTTTGAATATTCTATAGTCTCAACCAATTTTAAATTTGAATATTATGACACCTAACTCTCATTTTAATATGTTAACGAATGAGGAATACCAAAGAATACTTTGGAGTTTGGAGTTTGTAGTTTCAAGAAAATTATATCATGAATAATCATATAATAATAGTATTTTATAACCTAACACCTCATAATAATGTAATAATAATGTGCCATTTTGTATAATATTATTTATCATAATTTTGGTTTGGCTCGAGTCTTGAATGTTGAGAGTGTTGAGTGTTGAGTGTTTGCCATTTTTCATTTTCCATGTTTAAATTAACAAGATGGAGGTTAAAGTTGATCATCTTTTTCCTTTTCATCACGTTATTTATGAACTCGCCTTTTTTTGTCAAATCAAATATCAAATCAATTTCTATCACATTTCTCTATTCTGTATTACGTATTGCCAATACATTTTACATTATAGATACAGAGATGTAAATTTTGTAGAGTGTAGAGATGAAAGGGAAAATATAAAATGTCAAAATATATTAAATATTCAAAATAGAAAATAGATAATTTATGTGTGGCATCTTCTTCTCCTTGTTCTCCTGCTTTTTCATACCATAACTAAAGGCGAGACATGGAAATTAAAACAATCAACAAGTTTTCAGGCTATGTATCATCACCAATTCCAATTCCAAAGTTAAAATTTCAGGGTTTGAAAAGGTTTTGAAAAAGCAAGGGAAAAACATAGTATGAAACTGATACACATTGCATAGAATATAGAATATACCAGAAGAAAGAAGAACAGACAAAGAAACAAAAACAAAAATCAAATGAAAATGAACCCTCTCACAAGTCTCAAGTCAGCTTCTCCACTAATTACTCTAGACTCTAGAGTTTAATTATTAGCAAAAATCTTATTCATAATTGTAATTATATACCACCGACGAAACATGAAACATGAAACATGAAACAAAACACAGGGTTTTTCTACCAGGGAAAAAATCCAAATCCAACTCCAAGTCCAAACTTGAATACTATGTATTATGCATGTAATAGGAAATATTTAGGAGTAAAAAAGGTCTTTGTATTTTCTGCCGTAAATTCTTTCTTCCTTCTTTCTCTGTGTAGAGTGTAGAGTGTATAGAATAGAGAATGAGTTAGTTTCATGTCAGTGTTTTTTTAGTACTGGGATTGTTGGCACTTGGCATTTAGCATTTATACATTTAGTTTAGCAGCAGTAGCTTTTAGCTTTTAGTATTCGAAACAACTCTATCATGTTTGAGTCTGAGTGTCTTGCATTCATAAAATTACTCATTAACGAGTTTGATTTTTTTAAACAAAAAATACCTACAACCTACAAACTACAAAGTACAAACTACAGTCAGTTGATTTATCGTAATAGTAACAGCAAGAAAAGTAGAGTCAGACTGTAGTCCAGAAATTCTTGATTCTTGATTTTCGTCTCCCCTCGTCTCGTCGCTTCTCTTCTGTCCTAAACACACTGTTCTCTGTACTCACACCAAAGACCAAACCTCACATAAAGGCAAGTCAAAGTAAATTCATTAGACAAACAAAAGAGGAATATCTGTAGAATAGAGAATAGAGAAGGCAGAAGAGGACAAGAGAAAGAATGGAGAATGAAACAAAGGTGATAAAATGTAAACAGAAAATAATACAAAATATTATACAGACTACACAGCAGGGTCACAGGATGGATCCATCCAAATAAAAGAACAAGAAGAACAAGAAGAAGACGAAGGGAGAAAACAAATAATGAATAGGATGATTCTCTCTCTATGATTCCAACTTGGTTTGCTTTGTTAACACAAACGCAAACAGAAACAGAGTGTGAGTTTAAGATTTAAGTTTGACTTTGGGCTTTCAGCTACACAATGTAACACACAAAACACACAACACAGCTACAGTCTATATATGTACGAGCTATGAGAAGTATTGGAATTGTGAATTGTTCATATTTGCAATATTCTTCATTTGTTTTGTAGTTTGTACTTTGTATTTTGTATACGGCATGCGTCTATCCTTTTTGCCATTATTACCTTTAAATCATGTAGATACTACAGACTAGATACACAATACCCATGTAGTACACAAGAAAAGAGCAGAGAGAACAGAACAAGGAGAAGATGGAAGATGGAAGACGGAGGAGCAGAAAAAAAAACAACAAAGTCTATAAAGTTCTCTGTGCACCCTATGAATCATTCCTAACTTGACTGCAGTCTCACATCTTACATTTCAAATACAAAACTTGCCATTATTACTGATGATGATGATGATGACTATGGTTTAGATGAAACAGCAAACAGTATTGCTCGATAGTCTATCTCCTCAGCGTTCAGTAATGAGCCGTGGAAAATAAATGAGCCTTCCTCACTCAATTTTGTTATTCTTTATTCGTTTGTTAGTCAGTCATTTATTCATCCTCTTTTGCTCTCCACTCTTTGTTAGAACAAAACCATTTCATTTTGTTAGACTTTTTGCATACAAATAATATTATACTTTCATGTTTCTAGTTTTCATGCAAAGTGTAGCATCAAGTATGAAATCATGAAGAGAGCTTTTGTTTCAGAATATTTTGTAACTGCAAAATCAAATTAGCTCTCTCAAATACCGTTTTGACATGACTAGAGACTAGAGTCGAGCGTCTAGGGTCTAGAACCACATGTAAATGTAAATTTAAATGAAGCGCATATGTAAATGTCTGCATTACCAAAAAATCTATAACAAAAGCAATAGACGGTCGAGAGAAGACAGCTAACACACGTTTTAGTATTGAGTATAGAGTATAGAGTGCAGATAACTGGCTCAATTTTACTGATATTTGCAGATGAGGATTGAGGATTGAACATTATGCTATATTATATATCATGTTTCATTCTCAGCAATTTTCTAGCGTTCTAGCTTTTCAAGTGCATACTGTTTGATGCTGTGGTAAAACATCCAGTTCACGTCTAGAGTCTAAAGTTGTTAGACAATCTACTTAATAACAACATGCATAATTTACCATGTAAAATGTACAATGTTATAATATTGTACATGTTACACATGTGGATTGAGGATGGATTGAATCTGGGGAGAAATAAAGAAATATGAGGTGGATGAGAGATGAGAGGTCTGTGAGCTTTTGCGGATGTTGCCGGAGAAATATAAAAGAGAAAAAAAACCACTTCGTTCCTATCAATCATTTTCAGTGTGAATCCCAAAACTTGTTGATACTGTATCCTGACTCTGATTCTGATTCTGGTTCTGGTTCTTCCTCCACTCATTACCATATTACGATACAAAATATCTCGTCATAACACGATCTATCCTTTCCTTTAGCTGTGTAATGTATCGTATGTGAGCTAATGAAATGATTTTGTTTTCTCTGTTATGTTCATGTCCTGGGATATTAGTACAAAGTACAACAAGATATTATATCAGTCTCAAGTCTCAAGTCTAACGTAATGTCTAATAAGCTTAGCTAATGAATAGTGATGAAACAAAATCCAAATCCAAATCCAGTCGGAGGAGATACAAAGAGAGGAAATTTAAACGTGTTCTCCGTTTACATGATATGAGATGTAAGGCTAAATGTGTATATGTAGAATGTAGATGATACTTGAATAATAATGGATCATGTTCAATATGGATTATGATGATGGATGTAAATTCTAAATGGTGGCTTTCATTGTTCCATCATTATTTTATTTTATGGTTTGGTTTTTATATAAAACCAAATTTATATAAACCGTTCTTTTTTATTCACTAATATAATACAAAATAATATTTTTCATTTCTCATCAAAAATGAAAATAGTTAAAAACGAGACTTGTATGTTTTGTTATGTTATGTAAAATGTAAAATGTTGAATTTAGAGCGAATGAAATGTATGTAAAATGTTTGGAATTTCAAGAGGAGTTGCACGTACAACATATTCATGTAAAGACAAGGCGTTATTCCATTTTGTTGGAGATTGGAGAGTTGTTTTTCTTGAGACTCAAGAGTTGAGAGAATTCGGACTGTTTGAATATGAAATTAGTTGAGAAATTTATGTAGTTGAGCGGAAATGTAATGCCCACATCATTGCATATCACATATCGCCGATCGCCACAGACTCTATCTGATATGGATATGTTCAGCCAGAAGAAGAAGAATATCTGTAACATGGAATGGAATGGACAGGCAACAGGCGGACAGAACCTCAGTCAAAATGCATGGGAAGGAAGATGATGTACAAAGAGAAAAGATGCGAGTACCGGTACAGCACAAGATTCAAAATTTTTCGTGTACTTAAAACTTTAAACCCAAACCAAAACCAAAGTCAAAACCAGAACAAGAACAAGAACAAGTTGATGGTTGATTTGATGCGAGTCTATCGGCGGACTTGACACATCTTCATCTTCATATCAAGCCAAATCATCCGCTTTCCTCTCATCCTCATTCTCATTCTGATTACCACCGTGACTTATTATTATTACGTATGCACTCCACTCTCCACTCTAACAACTACAAGATACATGCTACAAGCTATTGCATTGTTCTCCCCGTAGTTGTTGTTGTAATTTATAATATACTTCCAACAGCAAAATCTTAAACGCTCTAATTGCCTTTTTCAGAAGAACAAAAAATGTATCGCTTTTTCCTCTTCTCTCTTTCCCTTTACTCCATTATGAAAAACTCTAGAGGAGAATTTACATAAAAGCACAAGTTCACGTTCACGTTGTTTGTTACTACCTACTCATTAATTCATTAATATACCACCCTGGATCATCTTCCTCCATATTTATCCTTGTGCACATAAATTATCTTTGATTTTTTGGTTTTTGACTACAGAATCTTCTCTTTTCAAATATGCAGTATGAAATTCCTGTTGAAAAATTGATTCACCCAAAAGTTTTTGATACACAATGCTTAGCAAAATATTTTATACTGTATGAAAAAAATTTCCAAGAACTTTAAACAAATTTGTTCTCAACTCATCATTATGAATTATGAGGATTTTTGTCAGCTTCAAGTTGATGGTTGATCATCATGTATCTAATATCTAATTGTCATTGGAAATAAGTGGTTTCCGCGGTAGGGAATATTAACTAGTAATTGTTACAAAAAACGATGAACATAAAGCCAATGAATACCTACTGTATTTGAAAGAATAAAAAAGCGTAATGGAATATGGAAGAGATTGAAGAAGAGGAGGGTGAAAAAAGAGTGTGTAATACATTATTATTAATTTAATTTACGTGTGTAATGTGTAATGTGTAATGATAGCTGTGCATTATAGTTTGTAAGTTGTTGTTGTTGTTTACTGTGTTTTGTGTGTTGTAAATGGGATGTGATATGAAGGTGAGTCTTTTTGATCTGTGTGCAGAATGCAGAATTAATGAGTAGTTAGTGTAATATTATTAAGTTACATTATATTATGAACGGCAGTAAAGGACCATCGACTAATGTACTTTTCTTTGTGTGTGCCAAATGTACGCTACACATTATACACATTATTCAAATATGCACAGTATAGAGTTTTTATTTCTTATTTCTGAGGTCCCGGTCAAAACTCAAAAGAGAACAGAAAACAAAGAAAGTACTATAAAAGTATCATTACTAGGTTGAAAAACTATACCGTACAAATTGTTATTATTATGGGTTAAAAAATAATTTACACAATACACAATTCTCAGTTCGCGATTCTCACCCACCTTTGTCATCATCATCATCATAATCATTTTCACCACACGTGTAGATAGACTTCCATTACCGTCACTATCATTACCATTACTTTATATTTTATATTTTATGCACAGTTTTTCCACTAAAAAAACCTGCACGTTGTGAACAAGGCACAAGGCAAAATGTCCCCATACAATTTTTATGCTTATTAATATTTGTCCATATACATAAACACTGCATACTGTGTGTTCTATCTGCATACGTAATAATATGTACTTTTAAGGTGTAGACTGTAGACTGTAGAGAGTATACTTGACTTTAGCCTAATATCTTAATATCTTAATACACTGCAGTCATAAAGTTCACTGGCTTCTTGCCATCTTCCTACAGACTATAGACTATAGACGTACTATGCAAAATACAATATACACTAAACAATGACGTTGCTTGTCCATCTTCAAATCAAGATGCCAAATTCCTTGCAAATTTTTGTCCTCAAATTATTATATTATTTTATTTGTGTATTTGTGATGTCTTTTGTCTTTTTGCTACTTTGATTTACTTTAATAATGTGTTACATATAAATGTTGTTCTAACAGGTGAAGCTTTAAAGTTGTCGTTAAGCTATAAGAGTAAGGAAAAATGATGGGATGACGAGACAGAAAGGTGATGAATAATGGGGGTGATTTGAACATTAATCGTTTACTCCTTCTTTTGACTCTTTTTACTTTTTAGCACAGTGTATTTTATAAGTATGAGTGCAAAATGAACAAACAGACACATAAGCAAACAAAACACAAAGCACAAAACACAAAACAGATAGATTTACGTATGTAGGAATAAAGAAGAGTCACGCACAAAAATGCTCATCTTATGTCTGTCTGCACACATGAATTTGCTCTTCAAAGTGTCCAAGGAACCAAGTAAATGCCAATATCCAAAATCCAAATGTGCCAAATGCCAAATGCTAACCACACACAGAGTCATTGGAGGATGGAGCAAAATCATAAGCAAAATCAAATATCATAATATTACAACGTCATAAACAATTTGAAAATTTTCTCAATATTAACAGTAAATAGTAACTCTTCTTCTTTTGAGCATGTTTCCTTGAACGATCAGATTTGTAAATCATAGGTTTCAATTTCAATTTGACTATAGTGCAAACAACCATCAACTATACATATCAACTAATGGGTAATAATAATAATAATAATTCAAAGACATAATAACATAATAATATTACAATAATAGTGCCTTCAACTGTCAGCGTCATCATCAGCATCATCCTCCATTCATTTACCATTTACGCATTACTCATCCATTTCAATTAAACGAAACCATATACTGTACAATTTACAAACACAAATACAAATACAACTGTAGTCTGCACATACGTACACACATATGTACATCACATATACATAGCATAGTACATAGAACGCAGACTAGACTACACTTGACTAGACTAGACTAGACTAGATACAGGAGAAATCATAATATGTTTTTAGAGCAAAATTTGACATGTAACATCAACTGGATTTTTCCATTCACCTAATGTTTAATATTTAATATGTGTGTTCTGCATACCTCCTTATTATACTTATTATTACTTATTACACATCTCTAATAGCTATACTCAATACTCAATACATAAACATGTAGAGTACAGGGTACAGAATACAGAATACACATCTGCCTTTTGAATACATTTATTTTGTCTAATAATTAATGGTTTGGGGGAAATTTGCATGAACTGCTTTGATTTGATTTGCTTGGCTTGGCTTGCCATTGTTCCTCAACTTTGACGTAAAAGTTGCGTGAAAACATTGACTTTTTAAAAAGAAAAACAACAAAGTATTCGACTTGGACTCATCTTCTATTCATTCTCATCATATTCATCTTGCTCGTCTTCTGTATCTTCTTTACTTGTTCTCTAGGTTCTTACTTTTTATTACTATTAAATTATTTTATGTATCTGATACACATTTGCCATTTACTATTTGTTTGCATGATAATTGAGGATGCTCTCCATTTTTAAAAGTCTGAGCATAATGTGTGTGATTAAAGTAATTAATCGACTGATTTTGGTGTTTACCTTCTAAGAAAAAGTTCCCATCACGTCCCATCAAGTCACATCACATCACAATATAATATAATATCATATAGTATTCATTATTCTTCACGGATATCGTACTTGTTTTTACACTTTTACTCGCCATATATCATGTATCAAACAATTTCAAATATTATCAATTATCATACATGTAGTGTGCTTTAAAATATATTAGAGCAGAGTTGAGGTACATAGAATTTTGCTCGTGTTTATTTGTTTCTTGTTACCATTTAACCATAATACACATCATTATGGCAGCTCTGATGATGGACCATCACCATTACAAGACATTTACTCATTTACTCATTTATTACATTATATTATCTAGTCACCTTTCCTTTCATTATTCCTTGTTCATTGTTGATTGTGGTTCTAAAAATTGCCGATATAAGATGCGAGACACGGTACATGCAACATGCTCCAAGACACAATAAATACATAATAATGTGTAATGTGTAGTGTGTAGTTACATAAAAAGATGATATAGATAATTACTAATGTGGACATGTTAATAATAATATACCAATATACATGGACTAAACCAGATACTGGATTATGAATAATATTCATGGGCTGGGTGAACAGGAGCAGAGAAATGATTTAATTGCAAAAATGAAGATGAAGTCGTTGGTGGTGATGGTGGTGGTAGTGTGCAAGTGTTTGTGTAATGAATGTGTCTACATTATACATACATGTGTCAATATGTACCATGTACATGTATGATGTTTGCATAATCCATTTTAATGTAATTCTACTGTACATGGCTTCTGACTGACTACTGACTACTGACTACTCGCTAGCTTTTGACTCTACTTCTGACAGAGTCCAATTAGGCATATTAGATAAATCAAATTGCTCTTGCTCTTGTTCCTGCTCCTGTGCACTTTGTAGATACTAGATACTCCTCTTGAAGGAACTTTTACATTTTTATATGTAACAAAGTTAAAAGTTGTTTCTGGATTGGCTTGGCTTGGCTTCTGCCAAGTGCCAAGCCAAGAATAAAGCAAAATGCTTACATTAAAAAGAGGAGCAGCAGCAGCAAGTCAGCAAGTGAGCTAGCTAGGTAGGTAGCTCGTCAGACAGTAGCTAAAACTGTTGATTTGATTTTTGAGTTTGAAAAGTTGTTCCGCACTCTTTATCTCCTATATTATCATATCAAATCATATCAGTGACTAAAACATTTAATTCCATCCAGAAATACGCCTAAAGCCAGGCAAAATGGAATAAAATGAGATGAGCTCGAGACTCGAGACTCAAGAATCAAGACTCTCGAGATCAAACTGAAATGTAATTTAATCTAATTCAACTATAATTCTCATCCAAAATTCAATATACTTGTTTCTAAGTCGTAAGTACTTTATACGTCTTTCTTCAAATTTCTACTATAGTCTGTATTCTGTATTCTCTGTGTTGTATTATCAAAAGATGTAAATGGTTAATGCTCGTCTGCCATTCTCACGGCTGGAGTTCTGTATCATGTATTATTGTGTGCTTTTTGCTAAATAGGAAATATGTACAATAATAATTATACTGATATTTCCTCGACATTACCTTGCATTACATGTTACATTTTACATTGCTCCGCTCAAAGCTCAAATTATGATGACGATGATTTTACGTATGTGTTTATGTAAGTGCAGTGTATTTATCCACTGATTATTACTGTAAATAATAACTACGCCCACAGAAGCTCTATTGAGTTAAAAGGGAGCAACAAGTGGTTCTTTTTTTTCAAAGCTCAGCTCAGCTTCAGCTTTAGCTTTAGCTTCCATATTCAATATTCACTCACTGACTCATACTATACATCATATGCACTAGATACTAGATAATAGACTCTTGGTCTAACACAACTATAGTGTATAGTGTACAGAGTACAAATAGAGAGAAAGAATGCACGAGATTTTTTATCTTAATACACCCCCGTCTAAATTTCTTTGCGTCGTTGTCGTTCTCGCTGTCGTTGTCGTAACCTCGACCATTCTAAATTCTAAACTTTACACTTGTCTTGTAAATCTGCAGATTGAACAGTGTACAATGTGCATGCTTACATAAATGCTTAGAACAAAAAAAATACAGACTAAATACCTACACACATAAATGCATGCATCAAGTTTGTTTGTTCATGTACAATAGAGATTTACACGGGTTTTAAATGTAGGATGTTGTAATGTAATGTTGTACGTTGTACGAGTCTCCTTACCTTACATTACCTTACACGTTACGTCTTACATGTTACGTACAGATATTTCTGCAATTCTTCCTCGTAAAATCATCATCATCATAATCCTCATACCTAGTGATTTTCATTCATTTCATACACTTATCATCTCCTTTTCGCCTTGTTTGTTTTTTCCCCACTCACAAGAATTCAAGTCAAGTGCAAGTTCAGCATTCAGTACTCAATGTTCAGTGTATCTACTATTTACTATCTATGCACATGGATTTTAGCGAAAAGTGGGATTTCTACTGAAAATAATATGTAATTAATTCCAGTTTATCTCCGTTTTTTTAACCCTTTACCGTTCATGTATTTGAGGAAGCAAGAGCTTGAGAAAATTATATTACCCAACTACATACAATTAGGATGAGAAAAATTTTCCCATGATAATGGAAAATGTGGTTTATGCATTTCATTTTATTTTTGAACATGGTAATTTTTCCATAAAAATTATAAATAAAAATAGACCATATTTACAGTAGAGAGTAGAGAGTAGAACCAGAAAAATGTGTATCAAAGAGATGTCGCTTCTTAAATATTATTTTATCATAATTGATCTCAGCTCTAGTAGAAAATTGTTACTGCAGTTTTCTTTTGCACCACCACTCTTTAAAATACAATGATAATAATAATAATAATAATAATAGTAGTAAGAATAATCGTAATAATAATGATGATGCAAGTTGATGAACCGTATTATAAAAAATGATTTCATGTTTGTTTGCTTTTAGAGTGGAGACTAGAGACTAGAAAAGTGATGCACTGATACAAAATATGTAAAGAAAAGGATGAAAAATGGAATAATAAAAAATGTACGTAAATAGGTTCAATCTACATGTGTGTGTTTAAATGTCATGTACAATGTGCATATGTGTATATGAAAGGGAACGAGGAACGCAGAACGACATGGTGGTTTTAGGATTTAGCTTCGGATAAAAAGGTACTTATCCCCCAAAGAAAAGGAATACATCAAGTTTTAGTGATTTGGACTTGAAGTGCTCTCTCAGGTGATTCTCAATCAAATGAGGAACAACTCTCTGCATTTACAATCACACACACGAAGCAAAAGTAGAAAGGACAGAGAGAGTGAGAGAGACAGACGGAATAAAAAAATGATGGTTGATGATGTGACTGTGACTTGAAATAAATAAATAAATATATCTACAAGAAGTACATAGTAGTAGTAGTAGTGGCTTAGTAGCTGCACAAGAGGAAGAAGAGGAAAAAGAATACATGTGTGAAGAATGGAGGAAAAGAAAAAGCTACATGAATGAGACAAGCAGGAGTTGTAATAGTTTATTTTATACATATACTCCTCAATCCTCAATGTACAATGTATTTTGTACATGTGTAGAGTGTATAGTGTGTGTTTTGTGCATGTTCAATGTTCAGGTTGGATTTGGATTTGAATTTGGAGTTGGACTTGGAGAAATGAGAATGAGAATTGAGAATGAAGTGGAATGAAGTGCTCTTTTCAAAACGGATTTTTCAATTTTTCATATCGGGCATATTTTGAGAGTACATTTATGTAGAATGTAGACTAGAGTAGCGAGAGAGAGAGAGACAGTGACAGTGAGTGTGTGTGTGAGTGTGTGTGTGTGTACTGCCTTTACCTTTGTATATGTAGAGTAAGAAGAAATGTACTTAGTTGTTCATTGAGAACTGAGGATTGAGAATTGAGAATTGAGAGTTACCTACCCCAGTCCTTCTTTTCATCTCTCACTTTTTTGCAATATTTATCTGGCTGGACTGTCTTTGTAAGGAATGACATCTCCCTTCTGTCCTCTCTCTATACTCTCTCTGCATTCCCTTCCTCTTCCTCTCTCTTCTCATTCAAGCTTTTGAAGTGGGTGACGTCGGAGTATTTATCAAAATTTACACTGAATAAATGATGGAAAAAACCATGTCACAACAATAACACAACCAAACTAACCAGCCAACCAGTCAAATACATAATACATACACTCACGTAAACTGAGATCTGTACAAACTTCATACTCCATACGAACGTGTTGTGCTGTGTCGACCCCAACTTTCATATACTTTTTTACTCTTTCTCATTATGTTGATCGTCATCATCATTGACAATATCTTGCATCAACGATCAACTTGCATCCCTTTCCTCTCTCAAATCTCAACTCTCAACTCTCTTTCCTCTATTTCTCTTCCTCCTTTTTCTTCTTAGAATACAGTGAACAGTTTATTATGTATTATGTGATACTAAATATCAGTTTAAATTTTATTCTCATTCTTCATTCCTCATTTCTCAACCCAACTTCAACTCTTTATAGGGAAATGGAAAATATCAAACTTATTACATATTACAATATGTGTGATTCAATTCTCAATTTAAAACGTAGAATTCTAGAAACTAGAATTCAAGAATAGTCGCAGACACTTCAAGTATCGGTTTTACCCACTGAATTTCCCGGTTATTTCTCATTCTGTTCTGATTACATTTTGAGACAGAGAAGAGACAGTAGAGAGTAGAGAGTATCGAGTCTTGTGTAGTCCAGAAAGTATCACTATCACATCAAACATCAAGCATCAAGGATCAAATATTATAGTGCACATGTAGAATGTAGAATGTAGAATGTACACATGTGGAAAACGCAAAATACAAAACGTGTAGAACATTAATAAATGTTACAAATATCAATGAAATGAAATGAAGGAAGGACGAGAGACGAGAGATGAGAGAACAAACCCAAGACTTGACAACACGTTCTTTCCCATTCTCTCTCTCTGTCCTCTGTCTCGCTATGTTATGTTATGACATCGTTTTCTATGTATGATATTGTGACCGTTTCAATTTCATCTTTTTTCTATTCATCTCCATTCTCTATTTCTCCTTGTTCTTTTGATTCTGTTCCAGCAACTCCCAAAGTTTTCTTCTCCGAGGTTTCAGTTTCAAGAGGAACAACAGGAAAGAGAAGGAGCAGCAGAAGTCCATTGTACCTTTCCAGTTTAGAGAAAGGACCTTTGCATAACGCATATCATGTGTATTTATTATTATGTGGATAATACACTACAATACACATGATACAGACAGAGAACAGAGAATTTTGTCCTCTACATTTTTTTCGTATTCATGTCATTTACCATCTTTACCTTGTTATTGTACCTCTGTGTATGTAGGTACTTTGAAGTTTCAAGTTTGAACTGGGTACAGTTTATAAAGAGCGGGGCACAGGGTAAACTATTCATTCATCTGTATCTCTATCTCTGCGTCTGTCTTTATCTTTATACCTGTAGCTACATATTATATAGACTACTTGATTAATCTCTCATGGACTTCTCTAATTAATCAATTTCAAGCACCCTAAACATCCTAACATTTCTCCGTTCACCTTCTCCTTCTAGTTGAATCACAAAAATTAGCCTGGTTATGTACATACACAATATATACATTCACAGAGGCCGAATATTATACATATAAATATTACATGAAAAGTCAACGGACTCACCAGTTTGTATCATTATCATTCTCATGGATTTTTTTCTACACAATCAAAACTAAAATATTTTTAGCCATTCACCTCTCGATTCCATTCCATTCTTCTCTATTCTGATACATTCAACAAGTTGTCACAATTATACTTAATTAAAATACTGCTATTATGCAAGACTCATCAAATTGAAAACTTTCTCAGGTACAAATGTCATTTCTCATATCCTAAGTTGAAGCTCTTGAGTCTTGAGAGTTGAGAGTTGAGTTTCTATCACATTTTTATGAAATCGGACAACGCACATTAAAAAACAAATGAGTTTTTTATTTTTTTGTACCCATTGAGAACTGAGCATTGAGCATTATGATTTTACTTACAATGTACACACGCAAACTGAAACTGCAGGGTGAAAAGCAGTGATTATCATGGCGAATGATCGGTGAAGAGTGTAGAGTGTAGAGTGTAGAGTGTAGAATGGAGAGTGGAGAGAGAAAGAATAACAACAAGAGACTTGTGAAAATTGAGAATGAAAGCACGGATAACTGATAGCAGATCGCTGATAGCGTGCTCAAAGCTCAAAGCTCGGAGCTAGCTCGACGTTTGGAACTCGGAACTTTTCAATGTTACATTGTAAATAAATTGTAGATAGTCATCAGTGAACTGATTCACCTCTCTCTCATTCAATTTCAATTTCTGTTGAACAAGAGGTACCGTCTCAACTCTCAACTTTAAACTGTCTATACTAATAAACACAAGACAAGGAATGAGGAATGCTCAACTATGTTTTATGTATATGTATCGCTCTATAAATCTTCCAGCAGATAAATATTTCCTTATCCTGTAATCACTACATTTTGTGACAGTTGTATACACGGAGGTGTTTCTAGAATTTCTTCACCATTTTCACCATTTACCATATACTCCTCGGTACAATCCGTATTCACCTTTCGTTAGTTTAAACAAAGCTCACGGCTCATGCTTTATGCTCATTTATTACTCTTTCACGCGATGAGAAGTGAGAAGGTTGCTCAAATGGACATGGGCATGGACATGGAAAATTTAAAATTCATTCCTGAAATATGAACTCTGTAATAATTTATTATAATGTATATTGCATATTGCATAATAAAATTTTCAATTTCAATTTTCAACAGAGGATCAACTCATAGGAAATATGAAATATAATATAATATAATATTAAAAGGAGGTAAATCTCAAACTGTATCACGATCTGATTTGATTTGATCTGATCTGATATCAATGAGATACGTATATGTGTGTTCAGTGTAAGCATCTCGAATATCAAAGTTCAAACACAATGATCATATCATACATGCCGATACGGAAAACAAAGGGATTTGCGTGCAATTCCCGACGATGAAACATTTGATAGGGGAGAAAAAAGTACTATAATTTTAATCTAGTCTGATGTCTGATGATAGGAGATCGAAATGTTATGTATTTAAATGTGCAGCATGGAATCGTTGAATAAACATTTGCTCAATACACAACGCTCAATCTTCAATGCTCAGTATTCAATAGAGATGTCATAAATACTTTTTTTCTTGTTCTCTGTGCATGTGAATTGCAAAAAGGGAGAAAAAAACTTGAGAAATTTATTACTTTATGAACTGGGTTTATCTCTGCATCTCGTTCCATAATCATAATAATAATCATAATAATCGTAATCGTAATAACCGCCATAATGTAACTAAATTGTACATTGTAAACTATAGTGATAATAATAGGAATTGCATAGGTTTTATCCTTTGCACTTGGTACTTGCTATTTGGTATTCTGCAAGTTATACATTTGTTTATGTACATGTGTTCTCAAGCGCAAAAATCTCAAATCTCAAAGATCTCAACAATCTCAATGAGATTATAACAAAGTACAAATATTATTCTATGATACTTTTATTTAATTTCAATTTCAAAGTTCAAAGTGTGTAAATCATTGTCTGTTTGTTTGTGCATTGGCTTGACAATTACATAATACATAATAATATAGATACTTGCACATTATCGTAAAACAGAAACACATGTATACACTATAAATTATTATTATATGATATATGATTTGATATTTGATATGTGCACCACAAAGGAAAAGTGCAAGTATCAAGTATTAAGTATTTGTGAATTTTTGTGGTTCCCCTTTAATATTATCCGTACCTATCCTAAACCTTCCTTCCAGTTGGTACTCACTACCTACTACTACCTACGTGCAATTTATGCTCTCAATTCTCAATTCTCTGTTGAAACCACATTTCTACACACTAAACGCAAAAACAACAACTCGTAGCCAACTACAAACTACCACTGCCACAGCCACTACCACTACCAATAATTATAATTGTTGTACAATCCTCTGTGAACTACAATTATAATCTCCTTTTCATGATATCAGATCAAAGTACAAAGTATCATTTTGCAAAACAAAATAAATACAAATTTGCAATTTTTATCTCTCTCAGTTTCAGTCCTAGCAGTCCGATTCTTAATTTGCCCCTGACTCCTTTATTCCGCTAGCTTTTTTATCTCCAGATCTTCATCTCCTCACTTGTGCTCATTCTAAATTCCTCTTTCCAAATATTTATTTGTATTTGTCTGTGCAAATGATATTAATTTTGTATTACACTCATTTTGCACTCATTTTTCATTTTTAATGGCTATTCGATAAACAAAAAACGATTTAATCTGTCAACGGTGCAACGGTTTTGGATTTTGTAAGACATTTATATAGTTATTTTCATTGCACAATTAGTTTTTTCGCCTTTGCAAAACTGAATTGTTTTTTCTCTCTACCAGAAAGGAACTTAGCAAAATTTCATTTGAGCACATAAAACTTGAGCATAGATTAATGATCAATGTTTTTTTATAGGAATTCGGATTTCGAAAGAAAATGTGTTATTTTTCTGAAACTGTTTTTAAAAGTATTTGTGATTGTATTATGACAATAAAACGGACTTGTTTTGGCTTGTGCGGTTGATCTGTTATCAGTTTACATTGTAAACTTTCCGTTGAACGAGACAGATACAGATAATTTTTCCGAGAGATTTTATCTCATTTTTTTGTTCTGTTACAAAGTATTTGATGTTTGATGTTTGATGTTGGGATTTCGGATCATGAAGAAGAAAAAGATGAGGATCGAGGATGACGATGATGATAATGATGATGACATGAAGATAGTGCAAGTTTTTTCTTTGTACAAAAAAGCTGAGACAGGAGTTGAAAGTCAGGGAAATGAGAGCGACAGGAGCAAAGGAAAAGAGAGCAGGCATCAGCCATCAACAATCAACCGTCACAAGAACCAAGAACCAAGAATCAAGAATCAAGAGTCAACGAGAAGAAAGAGATGAAGAAAAACTAGAGTGTCATCTTGTCATAATTCATCACTGGAAAATATGTTTCTTCAACTTTTCACGTCATATCAAACAAAAGGGGAATGAAAGAATGAAGATGGAAATGGAAATTGAAAAAAGAGGGCAGTGAAAAATATTTTGGGAGGCAACACCAAAATACAAAATACAAAATACAAAATAAAATAAAACCAAATCATATCACATGATTCACATATTATCTTACATTAGGAGTTCTTGCGATTAGGAATGTACCTTTTCCCTATTTGTCTTTACATTATTCGTCATTCTATTTCATTACATGGCATTTTATTCAATTTCCAATTCTCAATGCCTGATCTGTCTTGCCTTTCCCTAACGAATACAATCCACAATGTACAATGCACAATGTGCAGCAGAGAAATAAATAATTTTCTACTTTATAGAATTTATTGGATGATGACTTGCAAAATATTATGAATGGAAAAATTGAAAAATATCATTGTTGCTGCTATGATTCGGATTTGGATTTGAAATGGATTGATTTTAACTTTGACTTCGGCTTTGACTGTGACTTTGGCTCTGATTCTGATGCGGACTTTATTCAATTTGATCAGGCCGTTTCTATTATATTTTCTATTTGTCTATGAGGATTTTGCCCCCACGCCAAAGAATAGACAAACCGATTGGATTGGAGAAAAAGCAAAGCAAAATACCGATGCTTTGCTGCACTGCATTGCGTTGAATTGACTAGGGTCAAACTGTTCTAACTTCTAGCCCTAGCTTTCAAATACATACGATTCATAGGTCGCGACTTAATCTGTCCAGGTGCGGAAATGCTCGACAACCATAAATCAAAGTGAGAAGACACACAAATCTCCAGCACAATCACAATCACATTCATCTTTAATCTACAGTCTGACAATCTTTGCTGTACTTTGTACTTTATACTTTGTACATACACAAGACAAAACACAAGACAAAACACAAGACAAAACACAAGACAAAACACAGGAAATTTCCTTCTTGTACCACGGGTCTAGAGTCTAGAGTCTAGAAAAAGATTTTTCATGTCTCCTGTCTCAAGTCTCAACTGTTTTTTACACGGAACAAGATTGTAGATTTCAGATTTTAGATTTTATACTTTAGACTCAAGTAAAAATGAGAAAAAACTCTTTCACCTCCCAAGTGAAGAATTCAACAAGAACTGAAGAATTTGATATTTGTAGCTTTTTTCCTTTTTTAATACTACAGACAAATAAAGGAAATTGCTGATAGAAGAATAAGAAAAAGTACTTTTCCTGTAGATATAGCTTTATAAAATATAAAATAGTCTGAAATTTTCACCCACCAAACTGAACTTGATTTATAGTCTCAACTCACAATTCTTTTTCATTCCATTGTTCATTTATTTATTTTTGTACTGTTTTTACAAGTTTTACACTTTTGACTTATCGTCAAATCTTTGAAAAAGGGTAGCAATTTCAATATCAAAATCAAAATTCAAGGCTTACCTTTGATGAAATTTGATGATTTTTCTTAATGAGGAAAGGGTTGAAAAAGGGTAGTTGATTACTTCTTTTCGACTTGAATTCTTTAATTCTTGAATTTATTTTCGTTTTCCTTTTGATTTTTGTTTTGGTTTTTCCAAATAGAAAGTAAAGAGTCTTGGAACTTGAGTGTTTTTATTCGTATTTCGTAGGATTTGAAAACTCTGTTTCTTTTTCACTAATCATAATTGTATTTTGATTATAATTATGATTATGAGGTTGAGGTTGAGTACACAAACTTAAATAAGGTAGAGTGGATGTGTGAGTGAATGAGGGAGAAAAAACTGGAGGCTGGAGAAGACAAACCAGATCAGATAAAATGAGATTTAGCTTCTGATGGGCATTCACAGATAATCGGCTGATGATGATGAGAGATGAAAAAGTGCTTCAATGTAAACATGGACATCATCCAGATTTGATTGCATTCACTGACTTTTCTATTTATATTTTCAATTGCACACACATTCCCGTCAACTCAACTCAAATCAACTCAACTTGATTCAATTCAATTCAAATATTCAACAAGATTTAAGATTCAAGATTCGGTTCGACCGAAAAAATCTGTATCAAAAAAACTCATAGAGCGAGTTCACATTTACGAGATTAAATCAGAAAGAGCATTTAGCTCCTTTTTCGTGTTTTATCATGCCCCAATGATTTTCTTTCCAATCTTTTGTACACCGTCCACAGTTCACAAATTATGAATCCGTACAATAGCAGATAGCTTGACAGAGCAATCCGTCACTATAAATATCCATCTAGTCAGCCGAAACTTCAATTTTCCACATTCCAGTATTCCAAAGCAACCGAAACAGTCACTATCACTTGAAACCCACCACGTGCCTCCGGTTCTATTCTTTCTCACTCTAGAAATCTAGAAATTTAGACTTTATTTGAATTCTGCACTGGAACTTTGTTTAATCCCAATTCTCTCAAATTTAAAATTCACTGCGTTTAATTTGTACGGATAGAAATTATCCAATTATCCGAAATTCAAACACAAGTTTTTGCCGAATTTGTTCCAAGTTTGGTTAAAATCTTGAAAACAAGGTAAAATTGTGAGAACAAATGGTAAGACACTGAAATGTTTTTAACTGTGCAAGAAAAATCACAAAATCACAAAACGTGTCGCACGCGATACTGTTATTTTTTTCTGCAGGTGATTTGGATTTTGATACTGATATTGATATTGATATTGATTCGCACTTTTATTACTGTGTATTGTAGATTATAGTACTTTTATTACTTTATAGGCGCACTAATAAAAAGTTGGTGGTGATGATGATGATGAATCAATTGCTTTTGTGCGGATGATGGATTGATATGTATTGAATTGCACTGTAATCTGTACTATATTGTAATTTAGTGGAGTGTGCGTGTGTATTTGTGTTGTAAAGGGATACGGATATTATACTGGTACATAAATTGAGCTCCAGTTCCAGCTCCAGTCCCAGCTCTAGTTATAGTTCTAGCTCCAGTTCTAGTTCCAGTTCCAGATATGGAAGTGTACTAATATAATGTAATGTGTTGTTGAAGGTGCCCTTGTTGTAGTGTTGTAGTCCCGATCTGCCACAAAGTATCTCAGCCAAGACCGACTCGGAAATGACACAAAGGTACCAAGAAAAATTAATCTACAGGTAGTATTTACGCTTACGAGGGGAGAGTCAAAAAGCATCCCTCTCACACTCACATAACATATAACATAACATAGGATACACAGTACAGCTCTGAAGAGAAGAGAACAGAAAGGAACAGACAACCAGCAGACTCAGACTTCAACCCCCAGCACAAGAGAGATGCAAGAACGTATCCTTCCATCTATCTGTGCTTGCTCTATACTTTATACTCTATTGTATTGTGTTACATAGGGAATACGCATCATCGCAGCGGTACATAGTGTAATGGAAATGCTATACCCTCTGATTACTTGTACGCTGTACACTGTACACGCATACAGCCAAGGTGCCTAAAGGTACGCACACATCTACTCATCATAAGTCTACGGAAGGGAGAAAATACACATGCTTTTGTGTACATATGGAATCGCCTTGGTTATTGTCTCTTCTGCTCTTGTTCTTCTTCTTCTTACTTCACAAGAAACACATGCGTTTCATCGGCATCCTGTAGCTTAGCTTATCTTAGCTTTGATTTGCTTTGATATATACATTGGCACATACAGAGTTTTATGTATTGTTATGATTGTTAATCCTGAACACTAAACTCTAAACACTAAACATAATGTCCAAGTCGAAGGTAATATGATAATTACGCCGTAGTTGATGCTTCTGATTTCCCATGATGATGATGATGACACGATGACAATTTTCATCTTCATGGTCTATATTTAACTCAGCACGACAGCCCAAGCGACAATGACAATGACAACGACAATAACAATAACAACCAGATTTAGAGGAAGATTAAGTTTAAGATGACTAATTTTATTACTTTTACACCGATAAAATGAGGAATGGAAAATGTCGTATAATCAGCCCTCATTTGCAATTCAAAATCACATGTAAATCGAGGATTTATTGAGGAACCAAATGACTAAAATTCATACTAAAACAGCTCAACAAGTCTCAAGCCTCAAGATTTAAGAAGAGAGAAGGGAGAACAAAACATAATCAAAAATTGCAATCCCATTAAGAATCAAGATCCAAGGAAAAATAAAGAAATTCCTTGATCCTTCATCCTTCATGTTTGATGTCATAAAGCACAAATGGAGAAATTTTGAAGAATCCTGAAGGTAACACTTAACACCACACACATCATTTTTGGAGGAATTTTAAGGGACTAATAAAAGTCATAATTTTATGAGATGGATTCAAATTTATTGACTTGGATTTACCTGAAACTTCCTTATAGAACCATTTTACAAATAATATCAAATATCAGTATTGTGTGTAAAAAGCCAAGAATCACGTGCAATTTGAAAGAGGAAAGAATGCGAGGTTTTGAGATCATTTTATTTGGATTTGGATTTGGATTTGGTTAGTAAAAACATTTCGCTATCTACTATCTACTATCTGTATCTACAATTTAAATGACGGCAGTCTCCTTATTTGGATCTGGAACTATACTGCGTCTTGTGCCTTGTGTCTTGTCTCTTTTTCTACGAACTGTTGGTTTGCTACGTTATCTTAAGGTTTAAGGTTAGAGGTGGACGGTAAATAGGAAATGGGAAATAGTAAATGGTTCAATTCAAATCAAATAAATAAGTTCCAAGAGTTGAACTAGAGAGAGAGCGAAGAAGAGAGAGATGCTCTGCTTTTCCGTGTAATTGTGAATGTGTGAACTGTGAATTGAGAATGCATGTGTCATGTGTCTAGTGTCTAACTAGTATCGCATTAAGGAGGATTGTTATTACTATTATCAAGCTTATTATCGCTCCATATTGTCACTACACACAACGCACAGCATTCCTGCCATATCTCACACGGACATCAACCATTTTTATTTACCTTAATATTTAGCATTATTTGATGGTATTTGGAATTTGCAAGTTGAAGTTTCTGAATCTCAAGCTAAAATTTTGCCGTTATTGTTCTTGTTTTTTTCTACACGAGCTCATATAATATATTAATGTAATGTAACATGTGTAAATGAGTGAGTGAGTGAGTGAGTGAGTGTGTTTTGTGTTTTGTGCTTACTGTCATTTGGCTTTTCATTGTGGTTGATGGTGTTGTTGTTGTTGATTTTTTGCATTTGTGTGTGTATTTGTACTTGTTGAATAAACTTATTAGCCAACTGTATGTATGACATGACATGATGTGTTGTGTTGTGTGTTGGTAGTTAGCATATTTACAATATTTACAAAGGACGAGTGACGACTCATCAAAATCAAAGCAGAAGAGTCAAAGGGGACGATGACGTTCTGATGAAATGAATTGAAAATTGAAATGAAATGAAATGGCTCCACACATACTTTGAAGATTTGAATTTTGGGAAGATGTACAATGTACAATATATAATGCATACGCATAATATTTGAGATGAGGATAAGGATGAGCATTAATATGTAGATGAAGATGAGACTGTGGCTGTGGCTGTGGATGAGGATGACACGTCACTGTTTAATTGTTGATTTCTTGAATCAATAAAGCAATAAATGAAGATACGTATCGAAAGTTTGTTGTTGTTTTTTTCCCCATTTTTTCCATCCTTCTCCTCTGTTTTGTTCTCTTTTTTTTCTTGATATTATTTGGTCATTTGAGATTTAAGTAGAAGATTTGGAAAGATTTCCTCGTGTACACTCACACTAGTTCTCAGTGTATCCATGTTTTATGCAGAAAATTTGGAGTAATGCGAGTGATCTGATCTTGTGGTGTGGTGTGGTGTCGAATGTCGAATGTCGAGTGTCGAGTGGCTTTTTATGTTGTCTCATGTCGTACATACAAACAATTCATACTCCATACTCCATATTGATGTTTGTATGAGAAGAAGATATGCAATGCTCAATGCTCAATGCTCAATACTTAATACTTAATACACAACACACAGTACACGGTACATGTGCTCTCTTATTCAGGTATAAGACGAGGTGCGTAGGTATGTGGTACAGATTAATGGTGATGGTGTAATTTAATTGTTGCAGTGCGTTTGCTGTTCGGTCAGACATGTGGAATGCCAAATCATCTTCTCGTCTTCTTCAACTAGCTTGCCAACTCTATAACTCTGTATTCTGTATCATGCATAACACATATAGCTACAAAATTTGCTCTGATATAACCATTAGCACATGTAGCTACAGAAGATTGAATTAATTATTCCAATTCCTACGACACTCTGAATTTTATACACATGTACACAGTATACAGTATACAGTACACACGGAACGTAACTCTAACTCTTACTTGTTCCTTCTGATTATTATGCTTATGATATTATTTGATGATTCTCACATGTAAAATGTATAATCTACATTATGCATTCTACATTGAGAATATAGCGTAAAAGCAGATGGATAGTAAAAAAATGTAGCATGCGGTTTATAAGTATACGGTATAGCGATAGCGATAAAACGAGCTCCAAGTGAGCAAAGAAGGTTGTTGCTGTAGAATTCTATACCACTGAAGGTAAAACTTTATCATCTATAGCTGATTTTGATTAATTTCCCCACAATACATGATAATTTTGTGAAGATGCTACTTGCATATAAAGACATGCTCCATATGTAACATGTACAATCTACACTGTACATTACACATTATATTTGCACAGGTGATTGTCTGTAGTCTATAGTTTGTAGTGTGTAGTTGCTCTTCTTGTTCATTGCCAGTTACCAGTTGCCAGACATGTTATAATCATAACACATTACATATAACAAATAAGCAAAGTCATATCGTGTAAAATATAGAGTGACTGAAGAAGATTTGCAAAGTAAGAAGATGCGATGAGACGGATGGATGGACGACGACGATGAGGAAGAAGGGAAATGTTCAAAGTTGGAATATTTTATTGTCATCATTCTTGAGTTGATTTCTTTAGTTCGTGGCTCTATACTCTATACTTTTTAGATATATATATATAGATAGATTATAGATGTGCATGTTGAAGGACTCTGTATGATCTATGGGTAACATTATCACTTTGATTTGCTTGCTTTCGATTCATCTTCTTGTTCTTGCTCCTCTTCTTCTGCACGAATTAGAAAAAGACAAAACGCAAAATATAAAATATAAAATACATGGATATCTGATATAAAAAATATACCAATTTTGCATTGTTTTTTATACTCGTATACTTACTGTAAAATATGGGCATATATGTACGAATATACTGTACAAATATATGCTGTAAGCTGTATTTTGTATGTATATTGAACATTGTACATGGTCATAATCAAGTCATTTTCATTAAACGGCATTTATTTGTTCACAGAGTCGTCTTCATATTATCATCTTCTTTGAGTTATTCTTCCTCTCATTCCTCTTTCGCTCGAGTTCTCGTTACCATTGGATTTGTATTTGTCTTTGTCTTTGACTAGTTCTTTTGCTTTGATTTTCTTGTCTTGTGTTGTCGTGATGTTGTTGCCGCTTTACTTTACTTTTGCTCACTTGGGTTCAGTTCTTCCTTTCTGTCTCCTGTCTTGTGTCTTGTTGTTCACACAACAATTGTTGCTCTTTGACGTCTCCACTCACACAAGTACAAAATACTCGTCACAGTCGTCACCATGCCAATTTAATTCTTGTCAAACAGTCTGATGGCCCTACTCTAATCTCTTGACTCTTGATTCTACATTCTTGATGCTTGATGCTCTTTATTCATACGTACTTACATACTTACGTACTTACATACTTACTTGTTCATCTTCTTCTTCTGTTCTTCTTCTTCTTCTCCTTCTTCTTCTTCTTCTCTCTCTCTCTTTCTCTATATGCCCTTTTGACTTGATGGCTCGACGTGCTACCGCTTTACATATTATGTTTTATTATAATACATATATTGTAAATGTTATAAACAGAATAATACAGATTATTGAAATTGAAACAAGTCATCAGCACCATCGTCTTTTATACATTGTGTCTGTATTATCTATATTTTATTCTGTGTTCTGAAGCATTTTCTAATTCCAATGATACTTATTTAATTCGTTCAATAATTCAGACTGTAGTTTGTACACTGTACATTGAAAATTGAAGAATATACAATGTATATAGACGTGGAGGATGGAGAATACAAGATGAGCATGTTATAATTTTTTTACACACATTATTATTATACACATGTAATATCATCGTGATGTTAATATTTACCTTGCATCTTTTATGTTGATTCTACTCTTTTTATAATAATTATAATGGGTTTTCAATTTTCAATTGACGTTATTATTTAAATGTTTGTTTGTTTGTTGAATGTGTGAACACTTTTTCTGCGTTTCAATAATTATCAGCTACAATCTAGACTAGTTTGTCTTCCATTATCTTGCTGCATTACATATGCATACGTATGTGTATTATGCATTATATAAATGTACCTTTTCCACCATTCTTCTTTCTGCTACTTCTACTTCTACTTTTGGTCTGCTTTGTTTCTTCTTGTGTTTTTTTTGTTATCATGTAAAGTGTAGCATGTAGAATGTAGAAGCAATTCATTAATTATCATTTATCATAAAACAGAAACAGATAAAGGAAAAAAATTAAACACAAAAGTCATTGTAAATTGTACATTGTACAGTGTACAGTGTACAGTGTACAGTGTAAAGAATTAAAAATGCGATGATGAGATGATGAAAATCCAGATTTTCTTTAATCCCAGATCTCAGGTAAACGCTACATTTACATGAATGATAAATGAGTAACCTTTATTCGTGTACAGTCTACAGTTTAGAGTCTAGACTCGAGATTTTCTAGTCTTTTTACTTTGGATTTTGAAGTTTGCAGGTTTTTTTAGTCAATGTTTAGTTATTGTGTATTGTGTAATAAAACGTGTCGAGTGTCGAATGTCGACTTTTGCTCTTCTTCTTTTCAAGCGTTTAATTGGCAATCCATAATAAAGGTACATATACATAAATTAGAGAAGGAGACGGAGCGAGTTAGTGAGCGAGGTCAATGAGAGTAATAAACCATATTAAATATGTATCATTGCAACTTTGAAACAATTTAACATGTATTTATGTAACTGCCACTTACCTCAGGTGTTGCTGAATGCTGAATGTATATATTATACATTATGCATGTAGTTTACGAGCTACTATTTATTTGCATAGGACAAAGTACTTTTCTGGTAGAAAGTAGAGTATAGAGTATAGAGTAGATATGCATAAATGGTGCTAAAATCTTGACTTTTAAAAGTAAATCCACGTTTTTACGGGCAATTTTTTACTCCCTCATTTGCATTATATAAAATATAAATGAACATTGAAAAATAGGATATGAGGAACCTTTCCTTAGTTCACTAAAGATTGTACACTATAGACAAGAAAGCAAAGAAGAAAAGAAGAAGGAGGAAGAAAATTGTGAGATTAGCGGCTCTAGTTTCTTGTTTCTAGTTTTAAAAGTTTTGTGAAATCTGAGGCGAATCTTGGTAAGCAAAAGGTACAGAGAATTACGCGCAGTTAAATTGAATGAGTGTGGATTGTGGATGGAGGAATGAATGGAATTTGTAGGCAAACACACACACCACAAAAACAATAACCCGAGCTCTGTCAAAAATATTAATAAGGAGGATAGTGATTTTTCAAGATAATAGTAAAGAGTAAATGGTGGATTCACTCATTATGCATATTTTATATTTTACCATGCATAAATACATATTCATATGCATGGACTTGGTCTCATTTCATTTCATTTCACTTTACTTGATTCTGTAACAGGCGCAAGAAGAGAGAGAAAAAGTGAGAAATACATGGATTTGAGGTTTGTTGTTTGATGTGCGTGAGCCCTCCTTCATTTTCATAAAGAAGAATCAGAGTCAGAGTCAGAGTCAGAGTCAACTTGACTGAATGTCTGAATTGTTGTTATGACTTGTGAATTTGAATAGTTATGACGATGAATTTGTGTGGGTTGTAGATTGTAGATAGTGCGTGAGGAAAAATTTGTGTACAAGGTAAATCTAGAATCTAGAATCCAGAATCTAGATGATGTAAAAGATGATGAATAAGATGAAGACGAGGAAGGAGGATTAAAATTCGAGCAGAATAATGTTAAAACTTGAAAAAGGGAATGGGGAATGAGGAACTGAGAAGAAATGACTGACTGACTGAATGAATAAGTGAATGAGATTGAGTGAGTGAGTGAGCAAGTGTGTGTGAGTATGTAGAGCTGGAGACGACATTCAAGTTTGATTTTATGTAAGCAAAAATTATCTATTCAGAATACAAAGGCTCTAATTTTTATGCATCATTTTCATCTAATTACTCGTTGATTACTCCGCTATGGACAGGAAAACAAGAGAACAAGAGAACCAGAGAACAAGGGAAAGGTTAGCAAGATCCATGCCATGTCTCATGTCTGCATGACAGCGTCAATAATTCTAAATTCTAAACTCCAAACTCTAAGCTCTAAACTCTAAACCTCCGCACAAATATGTACAATGTACAGTGTACAGTTTATGCAGCATTTATATTTTATATTTTATATAAATCCTTCTCATCCCTCATCATAATATTGCATTACATTATATATTATATATTATATAGTCTGGTTTGTTTTTTACTTAATTTTCCACAGACTTTACCCAAATTTCCATACTCTGTACTCTTTACTCTTTCACACATATCCAATACCCATACATGTAGATATCCACGTCGTACGGTAATTATTTTTTCTCCAAATCATCTTCATTTTTTTCTCCTTCTTCCTCTTTACTCTTTACACATGTTACGTAATGTGATGAATACGGAATAATATTATATTCATGATATTTCATACCCTGCACAGTGTACATAAGGGTCTACGCTCTACACTCTACAGTCTACAGTCTACGCACAACTTGTTGTTCAAATCTCAACCTGTATTTGTGCCTCGTACTTCGTAATCTTCCGCTTATGTATTATGTATGCACAATGCACAGTGCATATTGTATATTGTATATGTATGTACATTTGTAGTTGTTTCCCCTTTCAACCTGATTTTCTTGCCAATTCTTATCAGTGATCAGTGCTCATTGATTTCATTTAGTTTGGATGTCAGTCTCGTTCCTCGTCCAATTCCAATCAATAAAGGAATCAAGGAGCGAAATACACACATTAACTAATGACCGGCAATTGGAGGAGTTTTCAATTGACAACTTTAAATATTAAATCAAGTCCACTCTTCACTCTTCACAGGATCTGCATTCTACGTTTTAGATTAGAGACTCTAGAATCTAGAAGCAAGAATCAAGATTAATCTACATAATCCGTGATTAATGATTTGTGTATCGGCCTTTCAAAAAGTAATGTCGTTCTATATCAAGGACCAGAGGTAGAACAAAACTAGTTGTGTCATTTGTTACTTTAGTATTAGTGTTGCTCAATACTTTGCACCCATTGCACAGTTCATGATCAGTCCTAATGAAAAATATGTTTTTAGTTGGGAAGTCAAAAATCGCTAAAATTGCCCATGTCA
>JAQGBH010000507.1:0-49442 GCA_034698265.1 Sminthurinus aureus
TTCAAGGACAAGGCCGATACACATGTGCAAGCAGTGATCATCAATATCAGTATCAGTATTAATGTTTTTCAGTGATGGGTATGAAACTGTATCATCAAAATGGGGAGTAAATTCAAATTTTTCCATTTTATGTAATAAAGGCTCTTGCTCTGTTTTTAAAGCCATTTCCATATTTTGTCCCTGTATTTGCACCCCTTGACAGGAGATTAATTTGGTATTTGGATAATAAAAGACTGAAGCAAATGATGTCTGTTTTTCGATAACTTTTTGGGGATCAAGAACCAATTTTTTCAAGTAATTTGGAACGAGTAGAGATTTTTCTTGCAGACTGAAGTGTCCAACGTAAGGTTGAATCAAGTTGTCAAGGAAACTGACCCAGTTTGAACCAGAAAATTCTACTTCCGCCCATCCACCGGTACAGTTGAAACTGGTTCTTTGGACACCCTGAAAAACTCCAGAATATTCGTAGCCTCCAAGTCTCATGTACTTGTAAAAGTCAAGTTGATTCAGCACAATTTCTTGAGTATTTTCTTCTCTACTTGTATTTGGAATCGGAATCGAATCTACTGAAATAAAATCACCAAAAGATGGCAGTGGTGATCGAATTGTTCCAGAAGCGGCCAAAATCCCTTTTTCTTCGATTCGAAATTCGCCCGTGCTTTTAATAATAATCACGTTAAATTTCAAAGGAGTTTCATCCTTTCTAGGAATCATCGTTACTCTGGAAACCACTAGATTTTCAAGCACAAAAGGAAATGTCTCGAAATGCTGACGATGAACTTTCGCCCATGCTTTCCAGGCAAGAACAATTAAACCAGATTGAGGAAAAATATTCCGACCGTCAATCTTGTGTCCAGCGTAGAAAGCATCTTGTTCATTTTTCAAAGAAATTTCAAAGGTCAATCCGCCAAAATCACCTTCATTTGTAGCTGAAATGCTTTTCAAGTTTGTTGAAGAGGAAAAAGAGGGTACACTCCAGGATTTTGAGTGATCCCAACATTTTGAGACCAAGCTGCTTAAAGATGGAGTACTGAGTGGCACTGGAAACTGAACTAGTGGATAAAGTACAGAAAACGAAGGATTCAATCCAAAGTTGAACATTTTCCCGATGGAGTTGCAGAGAAAAGTTGAATTATCCTTCTGGTTTTTATTGAGCAGTCCGATGTGAGAGCAGTTTGGCAGCGATCGCTTTAAAATCGCCTGGAGAAGACAATGCGGACCAATTTCGATGACAACGGATGACGATGGGACTTTTTCCATGGCTTCTTGAAAAAGAACGGGTGAAACCAAATTGTTCACGTGGTAATCTGTAGATGACGTTTTTGCAACCTCTAAATCCCATTGAGATTCTGGAACTGACGAACTCATCCAGCGACTGGATCGAGGTGCTGGAACTGGAATAATTTTATCCAGAGATTCTTTGAATTTCAGTTTTGCTGGTTCAATATATTTGCTGTGAAATGCTTGGTTACTCGAGTTGACCTTTCTTGCAAAAATTCCTCCTTTCTGCAGTTGCTCCACAAAATCATCAATCATCTTGGTTGGACCGGAAACTGTGACGCTGTCTTTGGAATTGTGACATGCTGGATAAATTCCTTTGGGACATTGCTTTATCGCCTCTTCCCAAGACAAACCAAGTGCTGCCATAGCGCCATCTCCAGGTCCCATCTCCAAAATGGCTTGACCTCTTGCATGAGCTGTCAAAATGACCTGTTCCGCTGTGAGACAACAATCCGCGTATGCGGCGCCCAGCTCACCGACTGAGTGACCAATAATTCCATCAGGTTTTACATTGAGGTCAGCCAAAAGGTCAACGAGGGCAATTTGAATCGCAGCAATAGAAACAAAAGAATTTAGGACATTGTCAAATGACTTCTCTTTTCCATTGATTAAAATCTCAAGGAGATCCAGATCCGGATTTTTGGTTTTGAGGATGGCTGTGGATTTTTCCAGAGATTTTGTACATGTTTGAAATTTCATGAGACTTTTCCCCATTCCCGCCCACTGACTTCCCATCCCATTGAAAATGAACCAAACTTGAGGTGACTCGGAATGAGGTTTAATTTCTTCAACAAAAATTTCAGTCTCTGTCTGATTCTGATTTTCTGGAATCACTGTAACACCTCGAAAATTGTTACCTGGAATATTTTTTGAATGAATTTCATGTAGCAGGCGTATTTGTCCGCTTTCGATTGTTTTTGAGCTGATTTCTTTTAAAGCCAATTTAACTGAATCTTTGGACCTTCCAGAAAGGGGAATTATGCAAGGAATTAGAATTTCAGTGGTAACACTTTTAGATGTTTGTTGAAAATGTTCTGCACTCGACTGCAAAATAGCGTGGACCTAAAATTTCAAAAAACGGAACAAAATTATCAAACTTAAAACGTTGCTTTTACAAGGAGAGAATTTTTGAAAAGAATGAGAAATTTGAAATAGTACATTTGCCCCGCCAAATCCAAACGAATTGATCCCCACGATCCCACCATTCCACTTCCTATTTTGTGAAACAACCTTCAACTCTCCAGTTTTTAGCGCGGGAATATTGGGATTAGGAATTTTATAATGCAGATTTCCAGGTAAAATTCCTCGCTGCATCGCCACTACCATTTTTGCTACCCCGCAAAGACCTGCCGCAGGTTCTGAACAAATTCATACGGAATAAAAATTTAACTAACTCGAACATTTATCATTTTAGTAGCTTTACTTGCCTTTTGTATTCATTTGTTTTCTTACCCGCGTGCCCCATATTTGATTTCTTAGAACCAATCAAAAGTGGATTTTCAAGCTTCCGGTTCTTGCAGAAAACCTGGGCAATTGCATTTACTTCCTGTGGATCTCCAGCAGGCGTCCCTGTTCCATGCGCCTCGACATAGACGACATCTTGTGGATCAACTCCGGCCTCTTTGTAAGTGGCTTCCAACAAGAGCTTTTGCATCCACCCCGAGGGATATGTAACGCCCTCTGCCTTGTGCCCATCCGTGTTTGTCTTGACTCCCAAAATAGACGCGTAGTTTCGACGTGCAACATTCTTCCTTTGGAGAAAGATGGCGACAACGGCTTCACTTCTCACATATCCATCGCCCGAGGCATCAAATGACTGACATTTTCCCTGGGGTGAAAGCATGTTGAGCTTGTGGAACTGAAGGGACGTTGTTGGATTGAGACATAGGTGAACACCTCCAACAATCGCTGCGTCACAAAGGCCATATCTCAGAGCCACGTGTGCTTGTTCCAGGGCCATCAGAGATGAACTACACGCAGTGTCAATAGTAAAACTCGGACCTTTGAAATCAAAGGCAAAGGAGATCCGGTTGCTGAACATTCCACGGTGACATCCTGATGGAAACACAAAACACAAAGATTTGCTTCAGTTTCAAGTTTATTAACTAAAACTTTGTGTAGAAAACATAAAGGAAACCCAAAGGTCAAAGGTCAAAATGGATTTACCTGTGATTGTGTATCCATGCGTAGTTGTTGTGTCACTAATCCACTCAACTTCACTTTCACTCGCAGATGCTCCGATGAAAACGCCAACATTTTGTCCTCGAATTTCTTGTGGATTTACCCCTGGAAATTTTCGACCATGTGTTTCAGTGTTCAGTTTTCTTATATCAAAATTGCCACATTTACACGAAATATTTTGTACATGATATTATTTTCTCACCTGCGTCGATGATGGCTTCGTGCGTCACTTCCAACAGCATTCGAAGTTGTGGATCCATTTTTTCCGCCTGTTTTGAGTGGATTGAAAAATAGTCCGCGTCAAATTTATCCAACTCTTTTAATTTTCCAGATCGAGTTGGCAGTCCTAAAAATCCTGGAGGCCATCGACGACCGTCCTCTGTACAAAATTCCATTGATATTTTAATTGGATGTAGAATTATTGTGCATAATATAGAAAACGAATCTAGAATCTAGGTAAAAATGTACCAGTAATCATGTCGACTCCTCCGAATAGATTTTCAGCAAATTCCTCCACATTAGAACTTTCTGGAAATCTTCCAGACAAACCCGAAATTACAATTTCAATTGGCTCCAACTGCGGCTTTTCTCCGTTGCTTAATTTAAAACTGTTGTCTTTTTCCGCCATTTTTTATTGAATTTTTGGGTTCGTTTTAAAATTAAATGAAAACAAAAGAAGGGAATCGGGTTTGTTAAGTTTGTGTTCCCGTTTCCCTCCCTTTTGAACACTTTGCTTTTAAGATGATAACATTTTAGCTTTCCGAGTCAAAAAGTAAATAGTGGTCACTCTTGAGCTAATGAATCTTTGAACTAGTGATGCAATAGACTTGCAACTTTCAACTCTTTTTTAACTATTCCTCGAAATTCCAGAGTGTGACTGAATTTTGTGAGATCATTTTTGCTTCACACTTACACTTGCATTCAAATAGCCAAGAAAAAAAAAGCTATTTCAGTTCATATTATGCGCATAATTATGTACACTACCGTAATCATACTCATGTGACTTTATAAATTAAGTTTCGCAGACTGCAGACTGACTGCCAACACATTTGTTAATCATTTATCCAATAAAGAAAAGGTGGAAATGACAAATATGCACATCAGTAATTTGTCCATTTATCCATTTGCTAAAATCCTAGCCCAAAGTTTATGTATATAAATTGCAGAAACGAAAAAAAACTTTCGCTCTTTATTTTTTTATGGTTACTTTTGTCTTTATTTCTCACGCTCCGTCAAATTTTTTCCCTTGGGCTTTTACCGTTTCTCTCAAAACTCCAAATTAATTTCCAGTGTCCAGCGTCCAACATCCACACTAAATACTCCCACACATTATACTCGCACACCCGCATAAATGTTTATAGTATATACATATACACATAAAAAACAATGCGGATATGTGTCAGCAAAATGTTGAATGTAGTTTCCAAATAGAGTTTTTATTGCACATGTATAAATCCCTTTTTGCTTTTTAAACATTGTGTATACTTTTCTTGTCTGCTAATCTTTTTGATAATAATTGAACACACGTGTGCTCAAGCTATCGCAGTAATATTAGGAAACAATCTCATCCATAAGGACTAAAAGAGCTTGAGCACACTTGAGAAAATGATACGAAAACTGGATAAATAACAACTACAAATGTTTCAAATGACTTGCAAAAAAATTCACAGGTGAAAATGAGGCAGACGAAATAAACTAATTAAGTACAATCAAATGAACGTTCCTCACGTTGAATAAAAGCTCTTTTGCATTAAGGTATGTAATTTACAGGGAAAATGGTCCCTTTTAAAAAATCTGGAAAAATTATTATACAGACATTGCATAACTTTTATTACATTAATTTTTAGTACATGTATGATACAAAAATAAAATATTGATCTACAATAATATACAATAAATAAACTGGATTTCATAATATTATTTTATTTTGTGCGTGGAACAAGTATTGGATGATTCAACTTTGGAACAGCTAGAACAGGCAAACTGGTGACTGAACCAGAAGCAATTGCAGGAAGTCCAGCTATAGCAATAATAGAACTTAACGTTGTGGTTGTAGTGCTCGTCGTCGTTGTTGTTGTGCACTGGCCAAGAACACGCTCATAAAGTCCACACCAAAGAACGCCGTTGTTGTCGTAGAAGGCTCGTGATGCCACGTCAAGTCCACCTTTTGATTTCAATCTTGATGGGTTCATCTGAAATTATACAAGGAGTAAAAAAGTATTAGGTAAAGTCATTCAACTTTATCGAAATACAGATCGCACATGACAACTCTGACTTGAACTTTTATCCTTTTATTTTTTGAAAAGGAAAGCTAATAAAAAGTTAGCAAGGTGTTTACAGAAATTCCCCGACTGTACACGCGAGAAGAAGAGAGGAAAACACAACAAATTATCAAAATACTAAGGATTGTAGAGCTTAAAGTCGCCATTTCACTCTCCCAATTATATTCAGTCTATTTCAATATTTCTACTGTCAATATCAATATGAATTTATATTTCAGTATTCAATTTGCTCTGACTTGACTGTTCCGTTAGGAATGATAAAAAGTTAAATGATAAAAAACACATGGCTGCTGTGGGCTTTATACCACTACGAACTACGAATGTAAAATATCATCCACAACCGGAAGTTTTGAAGAGGTACTTCAATCCTGATTCCCCACAATCTCCATGAAAGAAGAATGACATTTAAATCTGTATTTAACCTAGCAAATCTACACAATACACAATACACAAGTGCAACGTCAAAGCTCAAAGCAAATGTGGGTCAATCTTCACACCATCTCAAATTAGCACAAGGTCAATTATAGCTACAAATTGACATTCAACTTTGACAACTCTTTTTGTAGCAAAAAGCGAAAAGAGTTTTCTCTACTAAACTAAAATTCAACCGTTCAATTTCAACTCAACTCCACACTCGGCTAGCTAAATGACTTTGAAAAATAAATGGTAACCTATTCAACTGATATTTCAATGAAATCTGAAATTGAAGGAACAACAAAAAGCCTTTATTGAAAATTGAAAACGTTCCAGTCTAAAATCTAAAATCGCCAGTTTCGTACACTAGAAAAGGAAAACTCTATTCACCGTTGAAAAATGTTTCAATGGTAAATATCTACGTAATATTTATACCACATACCTCTCGGTTTTTCAACAGTCTTCTGAGTCTGGTTCCTTCTGCATAGATTTAGAACAGTTAGGTCACCCTCCCTTGCATTTGAATAAAGCTCAAGTTCTTCATCACTGGACACTATGATGGTTTCAGTTTCACCATTTTCATAAATGATACGAAGGAGTCTGATTTGACGTGGTGTAGACTTTGAGCCAACATAAACTTTATCGACCGTCTGTTTATCTCTTTCTGACGCTGGCTCTGGATCTGGATCTGGTTTTGACTTGAACTTTGACTTTGATTTTGACTTACTCTTTTTTCTTTTGTTTTTTGACCCAGAACGAGTCTACAAAAAGAAAAGAAAAATGATATCAAGGGAGTTGAGAATTTATACTGTAATCTGTAATGTGCATTGGGCATTGGACAATAATTTATAGAAAAATGAACTAGAATAATTAATTTTTTCTTTGATTTCTAAATACCTTTTTGGAAGTAGAATTATCACAGTCAGGTACAAATTCCTCGTTCGGATTTAGATTCGGATCCACATCCACGTCTGGCGGTTCTTCTTTAATTTCCACTTTAATTATTGTGTTATTTTGAACTGTTCGAACTTCATGTCGAAAGGGGTGGAGATACACCATCGGCTGCTGTACTCTCTTCTAAAAGGTCAATAATACAGCACAATAATCATAATTATCAAGTTTAGTCAGAATTTTTGAAATATTCCCGTGGTTTTTATGCATCTATCAAAAATCAAAAATACGTAAAAATGGTATTAATTCGGATACATAAAATCTAGTGTCTAGAGTCTAGAAAACTTACAGTTGTCTGCGAAGATTCTTTCTCATTGCTGCGTTTCCTCTTCATTTTTACTTATTTTTGAATTCTTTAAAGATTATTCTATTTTACTGTCTGCTGCTATCTTCTGCTTCTATTGAATAAAGTACAACATGTTGTAAAGTCACAACAATGAAAAAGATGAAGAGGACTAGAGAAGGAGAACAAGAACGAGAACGAGGAAGGTGAAGAGAAGGGGAAATCGATTCATCAATCCAGAGGAGAGACAACAATTGGAAATTGGCAGCAAAAGTAGGTAGACTGTAGACTGTATAAGATTTGGAAAATGATATAAATTGACGTACAATAAAAATACAAGAGAAAAGAAAAAAGGGACGAAGGGCTCTGCACATGAACCGTAAACCAACCATGAAACCGACTGTTTACTGTTTACACACATACCTAGGTATTTTACACTTTACACTTTACCATTCTGTGTCCACGTAATTTTACAATTTCCACTGTAAGCCTATTTGAGCTGTTGCATTTGGAGAGAGAATATTTGGGCAGAACATGTACACTCTACACGTATTATTTATTCATGTAGACATGTGTGTACATATGCATGTCTGAGGACTGAGGACAATAAACAAGTGAATTTCCAGGTTCACAAGTGTACAGTGTACAGTGTACAGTGTGTAAGCTGCATGATTTAATCCCATCACCATAATCAATACTCAATACCCAATTCCCAATTCTGAGTAAAAGAGAAAGGGGGAAAAAGGTCTGAATATTGCATTTCATAGAATATGTATGTATAATATTGTGTATTTTATGTTTCATATTTCATATGCTTATTTATGAACTAAGCAATGTATTTGTCATTTGTAATCCGTATTTTGTGTTTCTGTGGTAAATAAATATCTGCGATATATCACAATTGACCGGCTTGGGACAAAAAAAAGAGCGTCCCGTTGCTTTGGAAATAATTTTGCGGAATTCCGCTCTTTTTATCCAAAGTCCTTCAATTATTCTATTGGCTCAAAAATAGATATTTTACAGTGACATTTTTCGCCGTCAAATGATTACTTTTGAGGTTTTAACCGTACCAAGTTTTATAGATTAAAATTATAATACATGTACAAATCTCCAGGAACCAGAAAACTTCAACTTGAATTTTATGCATCCAATGGCATTATGTATTATGGTGTATGTACTTATATGGTATATTATGACTTTCTAATGTATCTGTAATCATGTTAAAGTTTTCATTTTTAATCTGGAGAATGCTTCGAGAAGAGTAGACAAAGTAATTTATTTATTTATTCTTGCAAACTCATAATTACACAAAACACAAAACACAAAACAAAGATAAAATAATAATTGAATTGGCAAATGGAAAGACTATCTAATCTCACGTTGCTACGACATTTGAGATGTGTGGTCTTTCTATAAGGTAATTCAATTACGTGTAGAAAGTAGAAAGTAGAAATAAATTAAACGTTGAATTTGACCACATGGGGAATTTGAGATGATAAAATAGAAAAATTAAGACAATTTTGTCACTTGTACGAAATATTGCTATGAAATGGTTAAATTTAGGGGAAAAGATGTTTTTCTAGTGTGAGGGAAGACGAGCATTTTCTTGCTGGATATTCAGCCGAGGTGGTAAATATTCCGGGTTGTTTATACCGACTTTGGATGGAGGAGGGTACGGAGTGTACATGATATTGGGAGGAGGAGGAGGCATCATGGCTAGTTGCTCCATGGGTGTTGGTGGTGGATAAAAGTAGTAGTAGATTTTGGCAAGTACTGCAATGACCAACATTCGACTTCCAACTCCCTTCCAACTTGCTACTTCCTCCCAAAATTTCCCTTGCTTTTCTGTTCCCTCCTGCACAAAAATATACATAATAAATGATTTTAGCATTCAAAATTAAAACGTTGAATAACTACAATATTTTATGTTTTTGAAAATGACGACTTTCTGTAGTCTGTACACTGAGTAGATAGATAAAATAAATAAAAAAACTGTGAGCAATAGCAAAAATAATCTTACTTTTCCCAGGAAAATTTCCACAACAGAGAAGATGGCAGCAATAATATAGGCCACTAAAAAGTATCACATCAAAAGTCTCAATAAAATCATTCCTAATCAAATATCAAATGCTTAATTTGTAAATGGACAAAGACGGAGGAAAAAGTTGTTGAAGAATTTATTTATTTATATCGAAAACCGAGAATGAAATCCCTCACGTACCATAAGAAAATCCAACGAGGAAAACAATTGTTTGATTTTCCGACCAACTTAGTGCAATCTTTGAAATCACCACACCAACTACACTTGTTCCCTGTAATAGAAATTTTAAAACCGTTTTACTTAAAAATTTATAAACATTTTTCCTTGTGTGTTTCAAATTTTTTCCTATTTTTTGTTCTTTTCATACGAGATCTTCAAGAGGTGACAAGTTTTTTATATCTCCGGCTGAAACCGCCTCCCGTACACTTTTGAAATCCATATTAGCCACTGTTTTCAAATCGTCCAATGGAGATCGACGTGTCCTGATTCCAGTTTTATTCCTTGTGGAAGAAGATATCTCCTCTTGTTCATCATTGTCAAATTCAAGCCCCGGAATTTTCCAAAATCCACTCTTTATCACAAAATAAAATATAAAATATGAAATATAGAACCAAAAAAATTGTAAAATAAAATCACCTTAATTTATTTATGTAAAATACCGAGTAAATATATAGTAAATATGTGAAAAAGCAGAAACAAACCTCAGGATGAAATGGACTAAATGTTAAAATATACAAAAGCTTTGGAAATATTCCCAGCATTTTAAAATCTGAATCTGAATCAGGATAAAATAAACTTCTGACTACAATCTACAACCAGGATCAAGAATCAAGAATCAAGTCTGTCGATCTATCTGTCTTTTAAATTTTCTGAGTCTCCTTCTCAATTCTCAATCCGTGTCAGTATCAAAGTTTTAAAGTTGAACTAAGAAAAACAAGTGTTGTTCAGAGTTCAGGTAAAACTGACCGATGACCGAATTCCAGATTCCAGATTCTAGACATAGCAAAGAGCAGACTGGATGAAGGTGGAAGGTGAAAAATATCTAAGATGAGTAAACAGAGAAGAAATAAGGTCATCGAAGTTCAAGGTGCTTGTCTGTTTTTTTCCATCACCAGGTAAAACAAGAGCAGGGAAAGAGGTTGAGATTTTAGACGTTTTACATCTCCAAACTCCAAACATACCAGACAAGATGAATGGAGGTTTTATCCTTTGTTCATTCGGTCAAGTTCACCTCTGTACTCTGTACATTCACCTCCCGACAACCTTCACTCTCTGCCCTACATTGAAATCCACTGGAATGGGGAACATTTCCAGAAATATTCCCATCGTTCTTCCCTATTTATCGAGTACTGAATTTATACTATATTTACTAGTTTTATAATTTTATCTCATGTATTATACATTATACACAAGTTATTATGTAGATTATGTCCTCGTCATATTATCCTTAACTTTGTATGCATTTATATGTAATTCCCGTCTCCACCCTCAAAACTCAAAATTAATCAGAGTAAATCAAATATTTACTCTTGACTCAAGGCTCAAACGACACAAGATTCATAATAAACAAATCTTGTTTTTAACTAAGTATTTTACTTTTATTTTTATCTCTTTAGTCTATGTGGTTTTACCCACATTTTGTTATATTTTAATGTGTTGAGCATGTATAATAATTTCCTTGATTAATACGTTTGTAATTTGTAACATTAATTCCAAATTATAATTTTGTCAGAATTAAGAATTATTGTATTTGAACACTATAGTAAAAAAAACATAATAGAAAGAGAGAATGGGAGTGAAATGTACACTTGTTTTGCTATCCCTTGCTCTTTTATTCACCATTGGGATTTTAATCATAATTTTGTCCTTTCAACTGAGAACCTCTCGAACTAAAGTTCAATGCGGAGATTGGAATAATAGTGAGTTGGATTTGGATTTTTGATTCAGTTTTCATATAAAATACAAGACACAAGACACATCATAAAATATATTATGTAGCATGTAGCTAATTCTTCATTCTTTTTGAAGGTGCTCTGGGAATTGTTGGAGGTAGAGATTAAAGTATGTACAATGATTGTAAAATTTTTCGAATTTCGAAATCGGTGAGGCCTTAATTTTTGGATTATGTATATATATACATAATCCAAAAATCTGTAGATAATATCCTTTTACAATATGTTTAGTTTCAAGTACTTTCATACTTCTGTTTACACGTGTATCTGTGTAAACTATTCCGTTGCTATTGGAAACACACTGGTCAATAAAGAATTGAATAGCAGCAGCAGCAACAACAAAGAGGAGAGGATTATGCGAGTCAAGAAGTTTAAAATATATCCAAATTTTGACTACTCTTCTGCCAACAATGACATTGCTATTTTTCAAATTCAAGTACTCCCAAAAATGATGATAAATGAAACGATACAAGTGAGCAAAATTTGGATCCCAGATGATAACCTTTTTACTGAGGAGGATCTTGAAGGTTTTATTTTGTCCTGTCTATAGAAATTTAAATGCTGGTATTAAAAATTCTCTCTAGCATAAAATAAAACAATTTTTGAATTTTAACATAGGAAAAATAGCAACAGCCACTGGATTTGGAGTGACCAATCTCATTGATGTATTCACAATGACTTTGCCTCAAACTTTGAAACAGGTTGATCTCCGTCTCATCTCCCATCAAAACTGTAGTCAATATTACAGTAGGTTACAAAAATCGGTCATTTGTGCGCAAAGCGAGGCGCCGGCTAATCATCCAGCAAGCACATTTTTTGGGGACAGTGGTGGTGCTCTCTTTCTTCAGAATTGTAAAGGAGATGGGATTTCTGGTCCTATTTTAATCGGTATCACTTCATTCGGCGTCTTTTGTCCCGTTGGAGTTTTTCCAAGTGTCTTTACAAAAGTCCAGTACTTTTCAAAATGGATTAAGGAGACAAGCAAATCATTCCAAGGGAACCTTGAAATGCTCAAGTCCACAGGACAAAACATACATGAAGATAGTTCAGAGATGAAGAAGATTGTACAATTTTATCCTTCTTGGTATACTTGGTTCAATTTATGATTTATAATTCATGTGTCCAGCCTCAAAACTCAAAATTCCAAACAGCTTCAAAATTTTTATGATATAATATTATATTACCTCTATTTATGATCACGAGAGATTGCACTTTAAAGGGATACAAAAAACATAGTTCATGTTCATATAATTATTATTATTAAACAACAGGGTTTAAAAACCCGTTTTTATTCATTTGAGAACAAAAAATCAAGACTATTTTTTTACATTGTCCAAATAAAACATGTGCTGAAAGCTGAAACTCAATTGAAGAATATTAAACATTAAACATTAAACATAATATCAAGATAATATAATAATATTATTGTATATTATGTATACACTTTTTGGATTTTGAACTCTAAACAGATATTTTTTGTTATTGAATATTGAATGTATTAAAGTATTTACATAATATTATTATTTTTTCCTTCCTTTTTTATAGTTTAGTCAAATTTACATTGTCATTAAACTTTTGAATATATTTTATTTAAAATGTTTTCTTGATTTTAAATTCCATTTGATTTCCACCTTTTGAATTTTGATTGCTGTCTCATTCTGTATTCTGTACATAAGAAGTTTGGTGAGTTGTTGAGCCATTTGACGAGAAAGGAGGAACTTAAGCTGTCATGTGCTGAAATAAAATCAAATCAAAAATCAAAATAATTAGATTTTCAGACCATAAAAATTGAGCATTGAACATTGAGTGTAAATTTTGATTCTTTTAAAGTGTGAAAGAAAGTAAAGGTGAAAAATTAACTTACCAAGCTGATGACATGACAAGAGACGGATTTGAAAGGAACAGACTGGTCACAAAATGGACAGATGAGGAAATTCTCCCGTCCTGCTGGTCGGTGGGATGTCTGGAAAAGAAAGAAAGAAAATATTCATAAGTAAAAGATTTCATTTTACGATACAAATTTAATCATTTATCGTCTATATAATATATAATGAAAAACAAAGAATGAGAAAAGAGAGATAAAATATTTTTTATTTGTTATTTGTATGAAAATTTACCTTGAAATGCTCAAAAAGTTTCTCAGTGTCTTTGCAGAGGCGGAAACAGAAGTAGCAACGAAGAAGGTTGTGTTTACTAATACAGTTGGTTGCATCCATTGGTTTTTCATATTTTTTGTCGCACTTTTGACAAGTTTTAAAGTTTTCCAAATAGACTTTCCGGTCCTTGAAAGTTGATTCATCCCATTCCTCTTCACTCGATCCCAAATCAGATCCTTTGTCATCACCCTCTTCACCACCTTCATCATCGTCGTCGTGGTGGTCGTCCTCCTCATCATCATCCTCATCAGAAGATTCTTTACTAGCTTTTGATTTTGATTTCGCTCCACCTTTTCCTTTGGATTTAGATGCTGATACTATAATAGTTTTAGTTGAACCTGATTTTTTTGCTGACACAATTATAGGTTTCTTGGCAACAGCTCCATTCTTTTGATTAGATTTTCCTCCTTTTTTCACAATTGGGTTGGAGGGTCTTTTTCTCTTTTTTCCATATTCAACATCCGAATCCGAGTCAGCATCAACTTCAGCGTCAACGTCAGAAGAATTGGCAGAAGGAGGAGACGATTCCTTTCCATCATCATCATCTTCTTCTTCTTCTTCACTATCTTCTTTGTAACTTTTTTTGACCACTTTTACAACTCGTTGACTTTCATCATCATCTTCTTCTTCACTATCTTCTTTGTAACTCTTCTTGACCACTTTTACAGCTCGTTGACTTCTTCGTCCTGCGTCCTGCTTTTTTGGTGGTGGAGCTTTTTTCCCTTTCTTTGCTGCTGGTGAGGTCTTTTCTTCAATGTCAGAGTCCTCTGATACTTCCGGTTCAGAGTCATCAACTTGCTTTTTTTGTGGTGGAGCTTTTTTCCCTTTCTTTGCTGCTGGAGGGGTCACTTCTTCAACGTCAGATTCCTCTGATACTTCCGGTTCAGAGTCATCAATTTTCTTTGCTTTTCCATTGGATTTTGAAACGGTCTTGGTCTTGGCTGAAGAATTCAAACAACAAAAACAAACAAAAAATGATTATGTTATTGTTATTGTTCATAATATTTTAAATTGAAAAGAATGTCATCAAAAATCAAAAGTACACACCACAAAAAGAAAACATAAATCAAGAATTATGAAATATTAATTATAGTGTAAAGTATTTTTTTACCGGCAACAGTAGGTTTAAATCGGGCTGGTGGCATTTTTCTTGTTCTTATTGTCAATGAAACTGAGTAAAACAGCAAAAACAGAAGAAGCTATGAAGAGTACTTGAACTTCAACAAGGAGAAAACGAACGAATAAAATGAAAAATGTATAATATTTTTGTATTTTCTATGTGGAGAATATTTCCTATTGATGTGTTTGTAGCTTTAAGTTGTTCAAGAGAATGAGACTGACGAGTGAAGAATGCCAGAAAAAATACTGTCGTTTTAAATCCAGAATATTTGCCTTTCAAAAAATATCTAAAATACACAGAAATATTATGGAAGTGAAGGGCAAAGAAAAGAGAGAGAGAGAGGGGAAGAAATGTGAAAATATCTCGAGTTTTTTGGAATTAAAACAATAAAAGGGATTACTTGTGTATAAATTCAACGAGTTTTTTCTTAGGATTGGATTACCTTTCTAATTTCTAGTTTCTATATATATATATAGTTTCAGGTCAGTTGAGTCCCTGTAGAGAGAATTTTGGATGTAAGAACTCAAAAACTGTATTCATATCTGTCATTTCTTAATATTCCTGTTCTTTTTATAGTTGTAAAGTTGAGCACCTTTTCCTATAACTATATCTAAATATCTAGATATACCCCCCAAGGGCTCACAAATATTATGGTTGTATATATACTATCGGTTTCTACTTTTAAAATTGGAATTAACATACATTCTTCCACCTTTCTGTAATGTGGTAGAATGTTTTTTTACTGATATTTGTAGTTTGTAGTTTGTCGTATGTACATTGTACATTGTGCATACTGCATACATTATGTTTTATTTAAGTAATAATATGAAAATGGGAAGGTATTACAAAAATGCACATAATACGTTGAAAAATGAATTTTAATGAATTTCATGAATGTAACGGAGAATAGGAATGTATTAGTGTTTCAGTTAAGTATTTCAATGTTTTATTGATAGAAAACTCTGCATATTATATTTCATGTACATTTATAATTTCACAAAAAAACATTGTTTATTTTACCAAATTCCGTATTTTGACCGTTTAAAACATTTTAATACTCAAAAATAACTAAAAAAGATGTCCAAAAAGGAAGAGGAAATAGGGTAAAAATTAATGATGAATAATCATTAATATATAGCCATTCAATTTTAAAAAGGGATGTGAAATTTTGAAAGTAGAATCTAAGATGATTAAGAGCACTTTGATATTTAGCATTTGAATAGAAACGTTTGGACAATGAAATTGTTCCAAAAAGCGAGGAAGTCATTTTTCCCATATCTGAGCTTATCAGAGAAATTTGCATGTCCTAGGAACTTTGGCTACTTTGGAAATTTCCAAAGAGATTCTAATGCTAATTTTGGCCGTTTTTTGCACAAGGACTTGTCTAGCTGGTTGGGTAAAAAAGCGATTCAGTTTGTTTTTTTTTATCAGCAGTTGATTAATAGTTGATGCGGTTTTAGTTTTTAGAATGCAACAATTTTTCATGCTTCAAATTACTGATGATTGATTACATTTTGATTATGAAATTTGTCACCATGAAATACCGGTGCATCAGTCAACTCTCAAACATCAAAAAAAGCATTGTAATAATTCTTATCAAGCTATATCATGATTATGCTATACAATCAAATTATACAGGTCATAAAATTGTAGGAAAGGCTTTAAACATTTTACGACCTCATGCAGAAATATCATTAAAAAATTATACGATGGGGACTTGAAAAATTAAAAAGGTTGTCTCGAGTCTCGAGAAGATTTGACTTCTTCTTTTCAGATACTTTTAGAATTCAATCGTCAAGGTTCTGTCAAAACTGTCACATGTGTTCAAGACAGAGAATTTCATCTTACCTACTTTTAGCCACAACTGTTTTAACAATTCAACCCGATTTTTTCAATGTGAGGGGTAAATTGATATCTGTGAGACTAGCTCATTCAATTTGCTCACAAAATGATCAATTTAAACAAACACAAGTAATTCAACCGATGGTAAAAGTTCTGCCTTCACAAGCTGAGAAATCACCCTGCGGCTGGTTTTCATTGTCTCCACAAAATAAATTTCTGACATGTGATCAAGCAAAGAAGATAAAACAACGAGGCAAAAAAGGACGCACAGCCAATGGCAAAATCAAAATTAAGGGCAAATCAGCCGCTCACCAATTTCATGATAAAATTGACTGGTCTGATGATCTCAAGCTAAATGCGAAAAATCTCGAACTGTATAAATCCTTGAATAAAATTGTTACCGAAAGGAAATCCTTTCAAGGTGGTTCCGGAAGACAGAGAAATGGAAATAATAAACCATCTAAGCCATTGCCTCTAGCAGTTGCTCCGCAACACTACGATCTATTTTTCAGGCCGGTACTTCAATCCAATTCTGAATGGCCGTGGCCTTATCTCACTTGTCCAGCAACTGTGAAAATTCTCCTGGATGTAAAGGAAGCAACGAAAAGGATCTCCCTTCATAAAGGATCTAATATAACAATCAACTCTGTCACTGTAAGTTTAAACAAGAATACTGCAAGAAGAATGACGAATGACGAGTGCCTAAAATATCTACAATTCAAAATGAATACAATAAAACAAATGTGATTCTCATTTTCATTAAAAGCTCACACAGAGGTCTAACAACGAAACTATTCAGATTGTGGATCAACCATTTGATGAAGCCGATCAAATCCAGCATTTTGATCTAGAAAAGAGTTTGGATTCAGTTGAAGATGGCGCTTACCAACTTTTTATTGACTTTACGGCAAAAGTATTTAATGACAGTAACCTAGGACTTTACGAAGGCAAATATCAAGATGATGATAACAAGACAAAGTGAGTTATTACTTATTTTGTACAACTGTGTCGTGATTTTATCCCGTTTTACTTGAGAATCACTACAAGTTTTAGGGCAAAGTAATCGCTTTGGGCGCCAATGCTAGACGGGGGTAAAAATTGAAAGGGGGGCGAAAAAATCCTATAAAGGGGCTCAAATTGGGAAAAGTGGCGCAAAAAAACGAAAAAAGTCCGGCGCTTTCCCTTTTTCTCAGGCGCCATTTTGTTTGCTTTTGGCGCTAAAATGCAAAGTCCGCTACAGAAGATTTGAAGAACATTTTTTGAATAAAGTAATTGCAATAATAATAATTATTATTATTATGGTTTCAAAATTTGCAGGAACTTCGGGATAACACAGTTTCAGTTTGATGGCACACGCCTTGCTTTCCCCTCCTTTGATGAGCCACAGTTCAAATCCACGTTTTCAATATCCATAGCGAGAACAGCTGAATACAACTCTAAAAGCAATTCTCCTCAAACTGAAACCATTGATGAGTACGTTTGACGTGAACAATGTGCATTTTACTCACATTCACATACACGAGTATATATCTAAGGTAACTGACCACAGTGACCAGAATAGTTAGTTTGACCTCATGTAGCGTTTTTTCAATGTTTTTAGTCCAAATCACACTGGGTGGTACATTGACATTTATGAAAAAACCAAGGTAAAAATGGCGTGCTATGTTGTAGTCATCTTGGTTTCGGACTACACCTGCGAAGCTGGACCTGATATTTTCGATAAACCAGTGCAGGTAGGTCAAAGTCAAAATGTCAAGATGTCAAGGTCAATCGAGTAAACTTTTAGCAAGTATTTTGAAAGTTTAATTGAAAAATCATTTCAATTCTTGTTGTTTGCACTTGCCGTGTCAGATGTGCGCTCCACCCCATATCGTTTCTGGTGGTGGGACAACATTTTCAGCAAATGCATCTTCATACTTGCTGAAATTCCTTCAACTCGAGTACCAATTTCCATATGAAATGCCCAAAGTGGATGAGTTTGTTGTAAACAAAGATTATTTCACCTCTATTGTAAGTTTTATTTTCTCCATCTGATCCTTCAAATTTTAAATTATATTTTATTCAATCACAAAAAAAAATATTAGGGTGTCTTTGAAATTTGGTGCTTTGAACTTTGAACCCGTTTATTCAAATTATCTTTTAGGGCATGGAAAACTGGTAAACACATTTTTTGGAGGGTAGCAACAATTTTCAATTTTAGCTCTACATCCAACATCCTGCATAGTTCTTACTCTCTTCCTTCTCGTTCTTTTAATACAATATACAATACAGGGGCCTGGTTGCTTATGGAGATTCAACCATTATCTCGAAAGACGGCGAGCCAAGTGAGGATTTCAAAGAGCGCTGCCTGCGCCTCCTCGCGCACGAACTCAGCCACATGTGGTATATTTTTCACATTTCAAAACTAATTTACTAATTAATAATATTGAATTTTCTTGCAGTATTTTTCTGTTTTTTTAGTTGTCTTGTATTTATTGTGTATGGTGTATTGCAGGTTTGGAAATATAGTGACATGCAAAAATTGGCAGAATTTCTGGTTAAATGAGGTTAGGAAACAAAAGAGAAAATTTATCAACAAATAACAACAACTACGATATAAGTTATGAGTACTTTAACACCAGTAATTTGTAGTACGACGACCGGCGTACATACCGGTATGTACTCTTCTTCTCAGATGATGATTGATTTTACTCCCGTGTGCATTGCAACTGTCCATTTGAACTTTGAAATTTGAAGGGCTTGACAACATTTGCTTCTCGGGTCTATGCCCACACAAATCCAGAATTTGATTTTCCAGGTCCATCGGACCTCCGAATAATACAAATAAGCGATTTTGGGGATGAAGTACCTGTAGCAGGGCCTGAATCCACAGTATCACAAATCTCGTACTTCAAAGGTAACTAAAGTCTACAGTCTACCACAAAGAGTTTAGAGTTGAGAGTTCAGAGTTGAGACTTTTGCAATTTGTAAAGTAAATCTAATGTAAAAGGTTTTTCCTACTGATTAATGTTAATCAACTTTAAGGTTCTTCAATTATTCACATGTTTGAATCTGTACTGGGAAAAGACGTGCTTCATGATGCCTTGGTCGAATATTTGCATCGACAGTAAGTTTTCTATTTTCTACCACATGGCCGATGTATCTCTCATAATAATATTACGAGTTGTTTCAATTTTCAATTTTCAATCCAGTGCGTATGGAAATGTTGTGCAAGATGATTTGTCAGAGGTTCTACAGGAATTTGCACAGAAAAATAATCGACTTCCACAAGGGAAAACAATGAAAGACATTTTAGACAGTTGGACTTATACCCGAGGACTTCCTCTTGTTCGGGTTCAAGTGGAACCGGAAAGTACGGGAGATGAAAAGACAATTAGCTTAACTCAGGTACTCTATCGGAAGGGGAAACAATTTTACATGTCAAGCGAGTCTCCTTGAACTTTGCACTTTGTGCACTTTTCACTTTTCAGGAGTTGTATGCACGTAAAACTGAATCTACAACAAAAAATGAAAGTTCAAAAGATCCTGTTTGGAAAATCCCGATATACATAATCTCACACAAAAATCCAGAAATTGGGGACAGAACTCCAGACTTGTGGCTCTCGGATCCAAATACACCAGTCACCACAACCGGTGCTGTTGATCCAGGATCCTGGCATATTTTCAATGGGAACGGAATAGGTACAGTGAATGAGCTGAACAGAAAAACAATAGCTTTTCATCAATTTTTATACGGTTGAAAACCATCATTTTTCTTGTAAATCTTGATTGTGTCTAATCTAATGTTTTATATTTAAAAAAAATGAGCGTAGGATATTATCGTGTTTTTTACGATAATCAGCTATTTGATCTCCTGGTGACTCAATTGGAGACAGATCACACTGCTATAAATAAATTGGCGAGAGCAAAGTTAATTGATGACTACAGCAAATTTCTTGAATCCGGTAAGAATTAACAACACGTACAACAAGCAGGAGAAACTTGTAGAAAAATTGAACTCTAAACTCAAAACTCAAAACCTATAGTTTTGCTTCTAGATTCTAGATTCTAGTTTTTCACGTTCAGTTCATAATCAAAATCAAATACATATTTTCAACTACAGTTATAATTTATAATCATAGACCCTACATGTATGTTGTCTGCCAATGAATAAATAAGCAAAATAATTCGTAATATGTAATATTTATCAACCGACAATTTTCTACACCTATTTTTGTGCCATTTGAACTTTGAACAGGCAACATTGATATTGTAACATGTCTCAAGTTGACCAAGTACTTGCTGTCTGAGACGGATCGATTTGTTTGGTTTACCGTGTTTTATGGACTGCTGCGTTTTCTCGAGCCTCGCTTGATTTCACGAGATGAATACAAGGTACATTTGATTTATGTCACAAAGTGTGAAAAATTATTGAAAATTATACCGATAACCGATTACTGTTGTTCAGCGTTAAATTTTGATGTTATGAATAATTATGTTAAAATCATGTCTCATGACTCATGATTAAAATCCATCAAAAATTGAAATGGTTATGATTCATGGTATGCTTTTCTGTTTCACGGTCAGGAATATTGGTCAGCCCGAATTGATAATTTACTAAAATTCGTCAACATGGATAAAAAAGGTGAAGGAGGCTCAGAGGCGATTTTCAAGGGAGAAGCACTAGAAAAGGCGGCAATAATGAACATACCATCTTTTATAAGTAAATCCAGTGCTCTGGTTGAAGAATGGAAAACCAGTGGAGATTCCAAATCCCCGTATGATCTACAATAAAATGAATAAAATAAATATGTTGTTAAATCCTGAATCAGGGATCGTGTTAGTTAATTCGATTTCGATTACCGGAATAAAAGTAAAAAATTCTGATTTTACAGTATCCCACCGGACTACCGAGAAGGGATTTATTGTGGAGCAGTCGCAGACATTGATAACAGTCAGTTTGACTTTATTTTCAATATCTACCAAGAAAATCCAAAGAAATACGCAAGCCTTGTGGATCCCTTGTTTTGTTCACAAAATCCTAAAGATATTCGACGGTGAGATAAAATATATGTGTAATGATGACTAATGACATTTTTACAATGCCAATGCAGTGCAATGCCAAAGTACAAAAGAAATCATAACCTAAAATCTTGTTTATTTCTTAAATTTTGGTAAAAAGAGCCCTGGAAGCGACTTTAAATCCCTCTCTATTCGACTTATTCAATCTGTACTCATTATACACAGTCGATGTGCTGGCACGATCGTCAAACCGAGATCCCCTACTTGAATTTCTAGATGAAAAATTTCAAGACATTGTCAAAACATACGAATTGAGTCTCATTGAACAATCCGTCACAGAACTAAATAAGGGTGGCTTTGACCTCAATGAAAGAGATAAAGTTTGTACACATTGAAAATTAAAAATACAAAATATCATATTTATGTTTTGTATAACATGACAATAATAATAATTAATAATTATCATTATTTATTTTGAATGCTTTATAATTTATAATATTGCTTGAACTATGTTTTTCAGACGGTGAAGTTCTTGGAGAAGCATCGGGCGGATTTTGGTGAAGAAACGGATGAAATGATCAAGAATACCAAAGACAAGTACGATAAAAATATCAAATGGATGGATCAAGTGGGACGTCCTGCTCTCGAATGGATGGCTCAAAATACCTGAGATAATTTTGTACTTATTTTGTGTTCATGATGAAAATCTCTAATCATTTTGAATTTATCGTAAATCGTAACAAGTAATTAATGACAATGTTTTAAAATGGATCTGCAATCTGCATGGATATGAAAAACGACGTATACGATAAACGATAAATATATATAAAATTCCCTCATAATCCCTCGTAAATGATTTGGTGCATGGCATGGGGATTGGTGTCTCTATGGCAACTCGCTAATTGGCTTGGGTTTCCTTTGTTTTAAACTCCCGCGCACTGAAGAACATGGAGCACGTGTCCATTCTTTTACGCCAACTGAACAAAGACCCATCAAATATCCAAGCAGTCGTAGATCGTAAACATGGACAATGGGCAATCTCAATTTAAAATGGTGTAACAACATGTACAAAATCCTATTGAAATATTTATACAAGTAAAAAAGAATCATGTGTTGTGTGTTTGGTGCCGTACAAAACGTTAATATTCCATCACTCACTATCACACTACGCTCGTCTTACAAAATATGACTCACCACTAATCTACCAAGTCTAGTATCTAGTAAACAGTGTTGATATACTTATGTACCATAATATCATGTATGTAAGTTTGCAAAACATTTTCCCATGCCGTTCACAAAACTTGTTTTTTTGCCGATTGAGGTGATAAAGTGGAATAAATGAAAAATTTAACATTCTTTCAACCTCTAGATTCTATAGACTCTAGTTCTATAGTTCTAGACATTTCCATGATAAATATGAGTTGTTAGCATAAGCTGGTAGTTGGTCCATGCTCAATGCTCAAGGTTCCAGCAACCGTCTAAAGTCTCAAGAAATTAAAAATTGCAGCAAAGGAAAATTTATTGAAAAACTCATCCGCAATCATCTATCTGGATTCTGGAATCTACCATTTTTAAGCACTGAGCATTTACCATGTACCAGTATCTTTTTCTATCTCAATGCACAACGAGAAACACAAAGATACATATTTTATACCTCCTCTTAACTTTACCTACTTAATTTAATAATGAGAGTACAGAACATAATTTAGAAATTGGAGTAGATGAAAAAGAGCTTCCTTCAAAATTCCCTAATTCTTTGATATTTTTTCTCATTTTCCCAACTCCCAATTAAACGAATAATTAACGTACATGTCAACTGTCGACTTTCTATCACCTGTCAGCTGTCACCACAGCAGAATATCAGTAGTTAGTAATCAGTAATCCGTATTGAATATGCATGGGAAAACCAGACATTTAGATAATCTGACGCTAATTTACATGGCCTTCCGTCTTCCATTAGTATTTTTTATATCTGATGCACCATGCTCCATACTTCATACTCCATATGACAAGTGGCATGTGCTACGCGTAACACAATGTGCATTGAAAATTTAAATAAATTAGACAACAATGATTTGAAAGTACCAAGCACCAAGGCGAAGTAGACTGAAGAATAATATAGGGGGAAAACCCAAAAACGATGTAATGTGGAATATGGAGAAAAAAATGCTTCCCGAGAAAAAAAATCTCTTTTCCCACCCTTGTTTTATTTGGCTTTTAATTTATATCGTACAGTGTACAGTGTACGCAGTTTACAATTAGTTGATCCGAAGGACACACGTGCTCTCGTAGTACGTGTTGGATTTATTATTTGTTATTTGTAGAAATTGAAAGTATTCAAAATTCAAAAATCAAAAATCAACGTCTGGCTCAAATTTGAAACATTGAAAGTTCCAGAAAATCAAAATCCAAAAGGACAAAAGATCTTGCAGCTTTTTTAATAAAGTGTAGATTTTGATAATATAGATTATCGTTTATCATGTTGAGGAGTATTTTGGAGGAATTTCACACGAGTGAAGAGGATCTTTTGATTATATGTGATTTGTGTAACGTGCAACTGACGTATTCCAACTGCAAGGAGCACTTTAATGCACATCGAAATTCCATTCCAAATTCAAATCCGAATTCAAATGTACAAATAGAGGCTCCAAAGCTAGATCATGTAGAAGTAGAAAAACAGCAAAGGAATATTTCTCCTGAATCAAATGGTCAAAAGTGTGAAAATTCTCCTACCGTTACAAATAGGCGACGCAAAAGTCGATCACATTCAACTGCCATAGAAGGACAACAACAACAACAACAACAGCAACGACAATTTCACGAGAAAAAGCAGAAAATAATGGAAAATCCATTGCAAATTCAGCACGAATCCCAATATGACGAGATTAAGGCCAACTTATCTCCAATTCCATGTGCTCAAATTCGAAGACGCCAGAGGGCGATGCCAGCCGGATGTGGGTGCAACTATATGCAAAGAAGTCCAGATCACAGTCACAAATATAATCAGTATCAGTATCACTGCCCGTTTCCTTCCCATAATAATAATTACTCGAATGTTAGTCCAGAGCAGAAGTTGAAATTGGATAATTATTTTCAAACAATGACACCGTTCCCTCTACATTATCCATATCCATGTACGTATTCATATTTAAATTCAATTAATTATGATCCATATATCCCGTCTTCATTTCACAACCACGCTTTTACCACTCCCGTTCCTCCTCTTTCTTATCCACTACAAACACCTACATTTAAATCGGTCCCTTCCACAATACAATTACAGTCTCAGGTCAGTTCACATAACGAGCTTTATCTTCGTCATTCACACACTAAAGTCTCCGAAGCCCGTTCTCCACATTCTAAATTACAACCGGTGCAAAAAATAATACAAAATCTAGAAATGTACAAAATGATGAAAGCGAGTCAAGAAAACACGAACAAAAATCATAATTCATATCAAAATCCAAACATTAAAGATTTTCTACAACAACCGCCTGAACCAGCCAAACAGCAACAAAAACAACCACAAGAGATGAAAACTCCTGTGCAGTTTCAATGTAACCTTTGTACATGTGTATTCGCCCATGTGACACACATTCTGGAACATGAAATGAAGCATCATAATTTACTCAAGATGCAAACTGGAAGATATTGTGAAAAATGTGGAAATCGATATTCAACCAGTTCACAGTTGACCTATCATAAGAAAACATGTAGTGAGCTAATAAAAAGTTACTGAAGAATTTCAACATTTAGTGGTTAAAATTACTATTATTTAGTTTTAGTTAGATCTTGAATCTTGAAATAAAATGTCAGCAGTTGTGATAAAATATAAAATGCTGTTATTTTTTGTTCTCTTTTACTATTTTTTTTTATTATTTTCCGATTTGTATAACATATAAAGAAAATGTATTCGTCGGTACTCAGTACCTAATATAAAATAAATAAAAAACTGACTAAATACGCAAAAAGCATGGATTCATTTATTTGCTACACAGTTGACATTCTTTTTCCTTTTTCCACTCGGAGTAAAACGCATACTTTTTTTTTATCCTGTATCATTTTTTGCTTCTAAAACAAGAAACCAACGACAGTATTTAATTTCATAATTCATATTCAAAATGTTATTATGATAGAAGTAAAAAAGATAAAAGATCAGAATCGTTCATTTTGTGTCTTTTTTGTCATTATTATTTTTTTTATTCATCTTTTGATTTTTTATTTAAAAATCTACTTTTGACTGGTTTTTTTTTATTGAACAGTGCAATTCTTTTTCTTGTTTTACGCACACATTATTTATTGTTTTTTAATCCGTACAAAAATTGAGACATTCATGTATTAATTTATACTTAATACATGAATATCCTTGACCCTTGATCTTTGACTGGAATAAATTCCAGTCCAGAGATGAATAGATTTATGAGCAGGTTCACATGTAACAAGTTTCTATATCAGTGTATCTCGATTATTGATTCAACTGATAAACTATTTTAAGTACAACAATATAATAATATTTTATAGATACGTGGGAAATACTGCAAAAAATACGACATATTCATTTGCATTCCAGATTCCTGATTCCAGAGTCGTACAATCGTGTGTGCTCCATACCATTTTTACTTAATACATAATATTTTTTTTTACAATATTTTAATATGCATGCATATATGAATGTTAATTTTCTTCCCGTTTTTTTTTCTCTTGTTCTTCTCTTCTTCTGTTCGTCCTTGGAGATTAGAAATTAGAGATAGATATCATTGGAGGAGTATCCAAAATGTGTATGAGTGTACAATTTTTCCGTTTCTGGACTGTCTGGAGCTTGTGGAAGAGGAACTTGGACTTTGAGATTTCCTTCTGTATCCAAGAAGGCTCTCGAGTCATTGTGACTCCACAAGGTGACATTCTTTGGAAGAGGAAACTCCTCATGAATTTCTTGATGAACAAAAGATGAACCAAAGTTTTCATCCGATTCCGCTTCAATGGAGACGACGCCATGGTCCAAACTAACATGAACATTTTCTGGATGAAATCCCCTCCCCAAAAAGACATTGAGAACGTAGTTGTAGTCATCCTCTTTGGATTCATGAACAATCTTGGGTTCTGGTGGTGGGTCGGGGACATCATCATCCACTAACGCTGCGGAAATTTCTCCGTATTTACAGGGAATTCTACCACTTCCCGGGGAAACAGCCTCAATTTTTTCAACTATAATACTATTGACGAATTTTGGTGGAGAGTGTTTTTCTGTCTTGGCCGTTCCACTTTTTTTCCCTTTCAACATCTCTTGGATCATGAGTGGAGTAGGGAAGTATTGACGAACGAGGAAATGTCTCACTGGTTGCTGAGGCCATGTCAAATTATGAGAACGAGGAAGTTGAGCAGCAGCGGCGGTTGTAGCGGCGGGAGTGGTTGTTGCGGCGGTAGTTGGCGTAGGTGCGGGTTTCATGAAAATTGATCCGCCAATACTTGGCAAATTAATCCGGCCACGGAGAAATAAAGATTTGGTCAAATTTCCCGTCATCTCCATTTTTCTACAATACACAAAAAAAATGAATACAATTCAAACATACAAAGTGCTCATTTTTATTTAATCATAATCACAACTTGTGCATAAAATAATTTAAATTACATAGAAAAACAAATTCATTAGCACTGAGATATCATTTATCTTTCACAATGTACAATTTACAATGTAAATTGTGTAGAATGTAGAATGTAAACAAATCACTTGAGACTTGACACTTGACACTTGAAAATTGATAAGTGTAATTTTTCCCAATTAATAAGATATCTTAACTTACCATTCTATTTTGTTGTTACGAGTTATGAGTTGGCGGATTCAAAATTATGGACTGGGTTGATTTCTTCCAGGTTAACTTTCTTTTGTATCAATTATCAACAGCAAAATTTTTATCTGTTGTCTGTTTGCTTCGGAAGTTCGGTTTGAACTAGTTCTTGTTTACAATGTGCTTTACAGCTTTTTTACACAAGCAGCGAACTAACTACGCACTTTTTCTTCTCGCTCTTTCTGTTCTCGTTCTCCTCTTGTGCTCTGTGCGTGTGTCTCAATTCAAGGGGTTTGCATCGCTGGAACTTTCCTTAGTATGTATTCTATGTATTGCAACTCTCTCTCTCTCTCTCTTCTGCATTCTGCGTCTCGACATTTGTATATGCAGTCAATACAGATATTCACGTGTATGTCGTATGCCGGTCTCTCTTTCACGCTGTGCATATGACATATATATATCTCACTATGTACTATGTAGGTGAGGAGCTAAACTCATCCTAAATAACATACGAACTGCAGACTGCAGACTATTATGCATAAATACGCTATGTACGATAACACTAGTTTTTGTAATGAAATTTGTATGCCATATGCTACACAGTAAATAGTTAACATGTACAATGAACTTTAGAATTTAGAACGGGTACATAATATTATGTACATTGCATATTTCATGCACAATATTTTTTTTCCACTGTTTACTCTTTATTTCAGTTTGTCTCTCGTCTTTCTTATTTTTTTCATTTCATTTTCAAACATAATATTTATCTCGATAATCTGTGGACCCAAATACCAAGTAACAAAATGTACGTGAAGTTGAAGGCTGTATTATGATATTTATGATTATGAGAGATTTTTATTTTTGTTATCGATTACATTTTAAAACGTGGGGTAGGAAAAGTACCCGAGTTAAATTTTACCTTCCACTTTTATTTTCCATTTTCCATTATGTTTACAGATTCATACCTGAGATTTTAGATTTTAGAGTCTATACGGATTAATATTCCGGTTGAATGTAGGATGGAGGACGAGGGATGAAGACAGAGTCAATAACGCCATTGGCAATGTGATGCACATGTGGGTTCCGAGTGAACATGAAAGAGCCACGAAGAATCGGTTCCAGAGCTCCAGAATGTACTCCGTTCATTATGGTCGAGACTCCATTGGTAATTTGCCCGTCTCTCGGATAATTGGGATGATTCAAATGATTTGGATATGGATGTGGATATCTGTCTGGATATTGGTAATTAGGTGGGCTTCTCAAATCTGGAGTTGGATATGAATTTGGATTTGGATTTGGATACTGAGCGAGCTTTAAAATACACAAGATACATGACACGGTTCTTAATTTTTAAACATTTTCAATTTCTTGATATAAATTATATGTAGTGATTATTTTTCAAATTTGTCTTACTGTGAAGGAACCAAAATCAGGAATAATTATAAACAAGTTAATTAATAATGCAGAGAAAATGAAGCAGCACAAGCTTTTCTGTGGATTATGGTGCCACATGTTTAATTTGTGGATAACAAGAGATCAAAAAATTACTACACTACTAGTAAGTGAATACAGCAATTTGAGAGTCGAGTTGAAAAATCCAAAGTCAAAAGACAAAATTTGTGTAATAAATTTGTGTAGAGTGCTAAATGTTCCGTATGAGAAAGTGAAAGTACTCACAAACTTGAAGGGCAAATACCAGAAACGTGATGGTATGGAAATAGAAAATGCTCAAAGGTACAAAATCCATGAGACATATGTACATAATTCAGATTTCAGATTGATTCATCTCATTTTGTCCTTTCATGACCAGAAATTGAAATTGAAATAATAGGAAAAAGGAAAGACAAACAAAAGTAAATGTGATAAAATACAGTCAACGGTTTTGAAAATATACCATTTACATTCAAACTTAGTCTACAACTTATTTCAACCGATCAGTAAATGCATTAAAATAGAGCATTCATTTTTAATTGTGCTTTAAGTAATGCATCTTTTATTAAAATGCAACCATGGCTGACTGATTTATGTAGATACTTTTTGAACTTATATTCTTCATTTTTCCCATGCTTATACATATGGCTTCATTGAAAATTGAAAATGCGTGAAAAATTTATGCAGAAAAACTTTGATTGTATTTGAAGTCATCAATGTAAGTGTTTTCAAAATTGAGTTTATGAAAATTATAAAAATATTTGTTCTCGTGTATTTAAAATTTAAATGTATACGTAGAAAAAAGAATGGAGAATGCGGATCTACGTTACTCGTTTCCAAATGACAGGTGATGGTTCATTTTCACGGACTTGGGAATCATTTTCGTTGACTGTTGCCCATTCGACCTGAGGCCAGATCAACCGTGGCGGATAGTCATCGTCAAGTTGAGTGTAGGTGTAGCCGATTGGAACTTTAGAAAAAATGAATAACAAAATATCAACAGAAAATTCAACTTCTAGGTCTACGATCGACAACTGAAAATTCCATAATATTTTACAACGCAACATTCAATACAATAGAAGTTAGAAGTACAGTTGAAAACTTGTTTCATATGCTCACATACCAGGATTTTTCTCTAGGTTTCTAACATTTGCTTTCAAAATGTCAAACTCTTTCCGCAGGCGTTCAAGCTCATCTTCAAAATCTTTGGGTAAAAAGTAAAAAAAATAGGTGAAATTTAATACTTTAAAAATCAATTGATGATTTGATCATGTATGCGGCATGCTGCATGCCTCTGAAAACTCACCAGCAACCCTGTAATTTTAAACAAAAGCCAGAACGACATTACACATTACAGTACAATTCAGCTAATTTAAACGCTTTTAGTAGGTGAAAAATTGACAAAAAAATTCATGTCTAAAGTCTCAAGTCTCAAAATTGTCTTACACTTGGCAAATAAACTGATGTGGTTCTGAGCATGGAACAAAATGCCATTTCCACAATGAGCGTTCATCCTCTCCTCTACGAAGAACCATGCAGTCCGTGTCCTCGTTATTTTCTCCATAATATTCATTCTCAAAGATGAAACGAGAACCGTCACCCCAAACGGGTGTACCTTCATTTTGAACATCATTTCCAGATGTGTAGAACAACCCGGAGGAGATGGTCAGATAATTTAGCTCAAATTCTACTTGAGCTTGGATTGTCGGGCTTTTTATGGCCAAAAGAGACATTCCTGAGGATTCACACTCCCTTTTTGCATTCAACCATGAAGTCTAAATGTCAATTGTACAAAAGGAAACCGAAACAACCAAAAATTAAATAATACATAATAAATTAATGGTATTTAATACAGATGTATTCAATGGTCAATAAAGGACAAAGCAAAATTCTAACATTGTGAGAACTCAAATAGTACTGTGCTGCTCGTCCGTCTTCATGTTTTCTGATCAAAGGGGTGAAACTAGTATGACTTGAAAAGTGAAACTTATTTTGCAACAGAGGACTGCAAAAAACCGCAACTTGGAACCAAAAACCGAAATAAATTAAGAGTATTTTTGACATTTTTTAAAACTAAAAGCAATGCAACTTTTTCACCAACTTTTCGTTCTAATTTTAAATAACTGGGTCAAAAAATTGGCCACTTTCTTTTATATGAAAATGTGAGGAGCAAACATATACATAAATATCACTAATTTCCCCCTCTTTTTGTATTTTGGTAGACAGTGGAAATGGTAATGATTTTAGGTGTGCAAAACATGCAAAACAAACATGCTTTTGACGGCGACGTTGAGGAGGGATTAAATGCTTAATTTTCATCCTCCGGTCCTTCATCGGAACTGCATACGTGAAAATACATAATATATTTGATACATGAAAGTCCTCAAAGGTTATGTTTACAAAGTACAAATCGTGGGTGATATAACGTTCTCAGACAAAAGCGAAGTTGCTCTTTTGCAAAAATCGACAGATGTGTATGCTACAACATGTAATCTGTCGGTTTTTGCAAGTGAGCAACTTCGCTTTTGTCTGAGAACGTTATATCACCGACGAAATTACAAACAAGCTGATAAACTCCATTCCAATGGAATGTTGACCTATTTTTTTCTGTCAGTTACGCCTATTTTCAGCTTGCATTTGTAATTTTTACAACCTCTCAATCATTGAACAAGGCTTTGTGGATAACACAATTCGCCGATCTACTAAATTCTAAGCCCTAAGCTATTTATTTATGATGCTGTGATGAATAATTGTTGTAAATTTCAATCTGAAAACATTTGGGGTAGGTAAATGAAAAGTTTTACTGTAGTCTATAATCTATAATGAAACTCCATATTTTAATGTTACAAGGCCAATTTCCTTCGAACGCTTAGAGGACGGGACATTCTGTATTCTGGATCATGAAAACACTGCAAAATCTTTATACACGAGTCTTTGGAAAGATCTTGACCTGGACATTGAAAAGGTATTAAAGTGACTATCTTTTTTAGCAGCATTCAATCTAGTTATTCATAGTTCATATATAAAGGCAAGTTACAATGCTAAAAATTCAAATTCAAATTTCAACTGCTTACAATTAGTTTTCTTTCCAAAATGGACAAAGTCAATTTTTCTGCAAAAATGTGGACATTATTTGCGCTTGTTTTCTATTTTCTTTTTGGGTCGGCAATGAGCTCAGTTTTACCTCCAGTGGTTCGTGCGAATGAAAATCCTTACAATCTCATCCCACTTCTTGCCCCAAATGGTACAAATGACGATGGAAACCGAGCAGCACAATTTTACATCAGTCCTCATCAGGTATGATATTTTTTTCATATGGATTCTCTTGCAGACAATTTAATAGAATACTAGTAATGAGTAATGAGACATTTAATAACACAATAATGACTATAATTTTTTTCACAATTGGACACAGGTGACGTGGCTAAATGCAAAGAGGGAGTGTGAAGCCTCAGGGATGAAATTATTGGCAATCAAAAGTCCGTCAATCCAGGCTCAAGTAGAGTTTGAGTTAAATTACATTTCAATCCGAAATCAATATGTGTACACATCTGGAAATGATGTTCAAAATGAAGGTACACCAGTTTGGGGAGACGGATCTCGTTTTATCTTTGAAAATGAATATTGTACAGGAAATAATATTCGTGATGATTGTATGGTCCTTCACTATCAAAGTTCATGGAAATGGCATTTCCTTAAGTGTGAAGAAACACATCGATTCATTTGTGAAGTATAACAAAAACCACGAGCTATAAAAAAATATAATATTATTATGTTTTATGATGCTGAAATGTACACGCGTGTACATAATTATGTTTTTTCTTGCTATTTCTTTCTTTTTTACTAATAGTCTACATACATGTATAATTTATTTATTAATTTATTTATGAATATAAAAAATGTATCAAGGAAAATTAATAAAATTCGTTTAATGACAACATTAATTTTTATTCAATTAATAATAAAACTTTGAACTTACAACATGTACTTATAAATACATGATGCATAATTGTAAATTGCAGCTGCTGCTTAAAAAGCTGTGTACAAATGATTAATTAAAAGCGTGACTTATTGTACAAACAATTATAGTATGTATAAAAGATAACAGATAAGAGATAAGTAAAATATATATAAATCCTCGTTAGAAGCGAACAAGTTCTTTCATAAACAAAAAAAATAATGGTTTGTGTGTCCATGGAATTTCACAAATACAAGTGGAGATCTTCTCAGACTGAACAGACTTAAAATAGCAAAAAGACATTTCAATATTTCTTTCAACATTTTATTTTATTTTTGTCGATTAAGCTGGGCTACGGTGTAAACCTCATTTTATGTACGGCCCACATATGAGTTGACATCACACTTTCTTGAACAAACGTAAAAGTACATCCAGGAAAACGACATTTTATTCTCTTCCCTGAGTGAATTTTCTTGTGCAACTCGAGCTCTTCTAGAGTTCTTTTTAAATCAAATACAAAATAATATAATATTAAATATTAAATATTATGGAAATATAATGACGTTTTAATTATACTTTTTTTTGGCAGACAACGAAAATCGTAAACATAAAATATAAGATTTACTTTCCAATATCATCATATTATTATTTTATACGTACGAGTAAGATTTTGAACACCCTTTAAAATTACATGGATAGTGATCCACTACTGCACTCCAATTTACTTTATTCTTCTTCCTCTTCTTATTTTGTACGGGATTATCCGAATCGGTAGTACTTTCATCCTCCCAATATTCATCAAAATTTTCCTTGGCATGATAAATTTCAATGTGTGTTTCCATATTTGTCTGGCTCAGTTCCTTCGCACCACAAGTATGACAGACTAAATTTCCTTTTCCATAGTCAACAAATGACCATTGTTTGTACAATACAATTTCTCCTTCTTCTACCGTTGACTTGGATGGAAAAGGAGAAGCTGGAATTGACGTTGATGCTGAGGAAGATGATAATTCATATTCACATTGACTGATGACTTCCGTTACTTCTTCATGGAGAAAAGGTAGAACTCCTGGATCATCCTGGAGTACTGTTTCATACTCAAATTCACAGTCATATATCACATCTTGATTCTCAACATTAAACAATTCTTCAGTATTCTCAGATTGTAGTTCCAGATTATCATTAACATCAGCTTCAGTCTTAATCTCCACATTTAAAAAATTTTCAGCTTGATCAATGACTGACAAAGTGTCAGCTTGAGGATAGTGGTCTATTTTAATACGAACGTTGACATCAGTCTCTAATTCATCTCCTTGTACTGTTGGTCTCCATGAATCCATAAAATTATTGTTTAAGGTGTTTGTTGAATCTGGATTCAAATGGAATTTTTGAATGTGTTCTGTCATCAATCCTCTTTGCCTACTTTCAAATCCACATGTTTCACACCTACAATTTTAAAATTTGTTAATTACTATTATACATATTATTTTAATCACTTCTAATAGTAGTTTAGAATTTTTAATTTTTAATCAAGTAAAGTTTAACAAAATTTTAAATCTGTCATTTCATTTTGTGGAAATATATATATATCCTGTATACAAGTAAAACAGCATCAATAAAAATGTAAAACATATTATTATTATTATGTAAAACTCACCGAAAACTTGCATCTGGGTCAGTCCATTTGATATTAAGTCTAGTTTCCAGGATTGAAATTGGCCAGATATTGTCATAAAGAAATGACATAATTCCTTCTTCGTCTTGAACAGTAATCCATCTCTCCATTTGTTTTCCACTCCAACAGACCTTATCTTTCAGGTGAGAAGTTAATTTGTAACGAAATGGGGTTTTGTGGCCACACTCACAGTTTGGAGGGTCTGTTTCATTTATTGATTTATGTACACAGAAACAAACATTATTTATCATTCATGAAAATCTGTGAATTGTTATTGGTATAACATTAGTATAATATTTGTTTTCATAAATAAAAAAATCTTTTGAACAATAACAATAAAATAATGATGTATTAAATAGTAAATTATAGAAACAAAATAAAAGCATTATATACCTGCATGTACATCTCTAACGTGGTCACAAATCCTTGTATAATACTTCAAAATTTTATCACACGTTAAACACTGGTATTCATTTTTGCGTTCCACAATCTCTTTAAAGGCCCATTCATCTTTATAAGTGTAAACATTGGGATGATATTCATGCTTCTTTACGGTTTTTGGTAGTTGATGATATTTTTGATGATTCTTCCAGAATTCAATATTACAAAATTTCCGTCTGTCACATTCGGGCTCTTGACATATGTACACGACACGAGGGAGCAACTCTGGATTATTGCTATTCTCTCTGCTATTGTTGATGACATTTGATTGGTGTTCTAGTTTAAATTTAGATACTAGATTCTTTTCAGCTGGAGGATAAGGAGTAGTTTCTGTACTGTTATTTTGATTCTGGGTTTCTAGTTTAACGCAAGGTCTTTTCTTTCCAGCTGGAGGAGATTTAATACTTTCTGTACTTTTATTTTGATTCTGGGTTTGAGTATGTTTTACTGCATTTGTCCACATTAAATCACAGACAACAACTTGTGGATTTAAATCTAAAATTAAGAAAAATTATAACAAAAATAAGTATAATGCATAATATATTGATTATATTCATAATTAATGTATTATTTAATTCATGTATTATTTAATGAATATCATGTATTATTTAATAAAATGTAACAAAAGTTTTGTTACAAAACACAAAACTATAAAATGGTACAAATATATAAGATGTATTATGTACAATGTATATAGTTGTTAACTTACATTGTGTTATCTCCTCTCTAATTTTATCCATGTCTTGATCCATCATACTATTTCCAGAATCGTTCTTCTTCTTGCCATCATTTCCGGTAGATAAATCATCATCATGATTGGTATGACTTTTGTCATTATTATTACTAATCTTAGAATTTAATGATGATGCTGTCAATAGGATTGATGATGAAATGTTTGCCGTTAAATGTTGCATTTCTTTCTGGATTTTAATCAAATTACAATTTAATTTGAATAGTTGATTGACATCCTTTTCACATTTGAGACAAAACGGGAGTTGAAGATTGTTGTTGTATTTGTGATTTGAAACATGGAAATGGGAACAGAAATACGACCACACATCTCTTTTAAATTGTGAACATGAATTAAGTAGATTATTGTCTTCATTTATTATGTGCTCAACCGTGGTTTCGCTCCCAATTTTGTTGTTGCTGTCATCATTATTATTAGTACAGATTAAACACTTCATTTTTCTTGTTGTTGTTTCCTTTTAATATTTTGGTTAAACAGCAAATTGACAATAATAGCTTCTGACAGTAATATTTAAACTACACATGGTTAACACAAAAAAAACAGACCTCACTAATTGTAAAGATAGTTAAAATTAAAAATATATCTTTAGAGACAAGAAAACAAGATTATTAGAAAATTCACAATTCACACACAAGTAAAAATTCCATGTGTTTGAGATTAGCGGAAAACTGTATTCAAATCAGCTGATGGAGTTTTTGTGCCGTGTTTTTGGGATTTCGTGTTCAAGATAATTGTAATTAAATGTGCGACAGATTATTAAATTTGGCAAAAAGATAACTATTGTTGTAAATGGTGAATGGAGCAGTTGAATAAGGTATTTGTGTACTTTTTGATCTTTATTTCACTAAAACATATTATACTTAACTGTATGAAGCATGAAGATAAATAAAAGATTGCCTAAAATATGAAATGTGTAAATGTGTAACTACGTTTTAGTTGGGAACATTAACCTCGATATTATGTACATTAAACAAATGAAAACTCTTTTGGTTTTGTGTTTTAAACTGTTTGCACATTTTTGATGCAAATTAACTGTTTTGTACATTTAACGACGTTTGATCACTTTTGTATTGTTTTGTTACTTTAATTTAGCTTCGTCGTCGTAGTAGTCGGTGTTTGAAAATGCTGGGTGATCAAAGTGATTTAAACCAGCAAAAAGAAGATAAAGTCAATGAAATGTCTTCCATTTACGATTTGCCTACTGAGGTAAAAATTTTTCCAAAATAGTAAACTGATTCAACTACGTATTGTACATATGTATACGTAATGTACATGTATATTATAGTTTATGAATATTTTTTGTAATGTTATAAAATCTTTGCTTGACGATTTTGTATTATATACATTTTACATTTATTTATTTTTTTCATAGATCTTAATGAAGATTCTTAGTTACTTGGATAAAACAGAACTTTTTAAATGTAGACTGGTCAGCTGTATATGGAATCAAGTATGTTCAAGACTTCTTCATGACAAAGATAAGGAACGACACTGGTCAAATCTCACAATCTGCCTCAAATATGATGCATTAGAATTCAAAGAATATCGTTGTTCAGCTGGATTATATAGACAGACTAAATCTCTAAATAATTTTATTCAACTGTTTTCTATTACAAATCCTACTACGACTGAGACTAGTAAAAAACAAGAGTCATCTCAACATTCAAATAAACTTGCTCGACCTTTCCCTTTTTGTCGTTTTCATTTTGAAGATATAAAGCATTTTGAAGAGACTAAAATGATTCAATTTTTCTCCATTTTTGGCCCCTATATCAAAACTCTAGAATTAAATATTAAAGAAAATGATAAAATTGACAGTGTAAAGAAATTTTGGAAGCTCCTCAATCAGTATGCACCAAATATTCAGACATTATCTATTGAAGGTGGACGATGGTTGTCTCAAGTCAAGTTATTTGACCCTAAAAATATAAAGGATACAAATCATGGTTTCATTAAACATGTTAAATGGTTGAAAGTTTGTGCAATGTACAAAGATTATTCAAGTTTCATTGAGGATATAATAAGTGAAGGTACACATGTTCAGGAAATTCTACCTCTTTATTTTTCTGATATATGGGGAATTCAAGATTTAAAGTCATGGTCCGATATTAATATGCTTCATCTCATTAAACAACTGAAAATGAAACAAAGGCCTCCAGATGATTATGAAAATGTTGCTGTTATCCCATTTGAAAAATTATTAACAAGCCTTCGACTGCAATTTATACACTTTGACTATGACCAAAATAATCTGACTAAAACCAATACAACTCACGACGACTTTATCAACTTTATTCACACAGTATTAAAATCCAGCCGAGAGTCATTAACAAGTATTAGAATCACAAGTAAAAGACGAGCAAATCCTGAATTAATTTTAAACTCTATTTCTCTTACTGATCTTACTCTTCCTAATATTCATCGAATTCGAATTGAAGATAATCGACTAAATGAAAGATCATTGAGTCAAATTGGTCAACTATGTCCAAATACTACTAATTTAGACATTCAAAGATTTTTATTTAATTTCCCCGAAATTGCACCATCCATTTGGACTCATTTCAAACATTTAAAATCCTTCACTATCAAAATTAATTTACCAAGCCGGAAGAATTACTGTTCTGATGTTGACTGTGCATTTACGGGCTATTCTTTGAAATCTATTCAAAGAATCAAAACCAGGATATTAAAAGAACAACTTGAAGTGGAAGAAGCAAGAAGAGGGGAGACACAGGACGTTTCTTTATTTGATTTAAAAGGTAAGTAAAACATATAATGATAATATATTACTTATTATTATGTATTTTAGAATATTTAAAATTCTAAATTTTTGATTCCCTATTATGTGAAATCTCATGTGTATAATATAATTCTTTTCTCCGTGCTATATATATTTGAAAAAAATAGAAGAACTTAATTTCATTTTGTTTTTGATTTCTATGCAGAGCTAAGTCATTTGGAAGTTCGATTTGACAGAGGAATTGGATGGGATGAGCACTCATCATATTGGGAGGAAACAGTACCGAATGAATTAAAATCTCTTTTGGTTTTATATTTGTTACCTCAACATCTCAAAGAAAGTCTGTTGTCATTCCAAATTGATGAACCGAGTGGACAGTTTGTTCCTCTTTCCTCTTTTACTCCAATTCAAGCTTCATCACGAACAACAAAGTAGTGTATGTACTTACTTATCTATACATGTTTATTTTTAGCCATAGTAAACACCTACTACCTACTACAACGTTATATTATTTTTGTCTTATATTCCATTTTATTCAAACAAAGAACTCATAGCTGTTGATAATAAAAGGCAAATTAATAATTTTCATGTATAATATACAATTCATTGTAATTTGCAATCATTTGATGCATCTAGGACTTTTATTTATACGATCAAAACGAGTTCTCTTTTCATATTATATTTTGATTTTTAGGTAAGAATTTTAAATAGATTAGAAATGCATAAGTAAATACACGTGTGTCTTGTATATTCTTTCTACTTTGTCCATTTCTCCAGTCTCCAGCAGCAAGGACGAAATCTATATTATGGACGTAAGTATTACTTGTACATATTACATACCTATATATCACCTACTATATTATGCTCACATTCACAGTGCGTGTACGCATTTACTCTCACGCTACACTCTACGCACTACGCACCAAAACAAATTTGAACTCCCGTCACCTATAGTATTTACGCATTTTACCCGGATTCACTGTCATCTGTCATAGTTTATTGTTTATTCATCCTAAAGAAATTTGGCTTACATTTATTATAGTTCTTGCACCTCTAAACGTTTAGTCCATGAATAAACTAAGTTTGTACAAGAAAAATGTCAAAGTGTACAGATTCCTCATCGGTCGTAGTGAAAGTAATAGGAATGTGAATAATAGATTTTCAGCGAATGAACCGGAAATACGAGCAAAATGTCTTTGTTAGATAATTTTCCACCAGAGGTAAGTTGCAAGTCGTTAATTAAATATCATTGTTGGTTTTGAACAAACTTTTTGACCATTTTTCATTTTACAAAAAATTGAATGGTTAATGAAATTGAAGAAATTGTAATGCATTTGATTTAAATTTTAAATAGATCCTTTGGGAGATTTTGAACTATTTGGACACTAAACAACTTTTCCAGTGCCGACTTATTTCTTCTCAATGGAATGAAATCTGCTCTCATCTTCTAGAGGACAGACTTTTGATGAATAATCGTGACTCAAGTGTCACGTCAGTTCAATGGAATGTAGATATCTTCGCACGTGCCAAAATTGGATCGGAATCATCTAAATCCCTACAAACTCTTTGTAAATGGTTTTCACCCTCAGCTTCCCTTTACAAAACCATCCCTTGCTGTCTTTGCCCTGTGTCCTTTGCTCGTGTTAAATTGAATAGTGGTGCAAATGTGAAAAATGAAAATGTGCTTCAGTTTCTCTCAACTATTGGCCCATTTGTAAAATGTCTAGAACTAGAATTCTGTAATACAGATGCTGAAACGGTAGCAGGATTTTGGACGTCAATCAATCAATATATGCCGAACATTGAGGAATTGCTTATTCATTTTGGGTTTTTATTACTCCCAATTCATTCCAATTCAAATTCAAATTCACCAATACCAATACCGATAAATCAGAATGGGACAAACAAACTTAATTTCAATATCAATACAAATGCATCAGCTCAAAATAGGAATAATAATGTCACTCCTTCTGCATTCCACTCGTTGAACCGGAGCATCAAGAGATTGAAACTCAATTGGAACTACAGATTTCCAAGCCTCATTAAATATTTTCTCAAAAATGCACCAAACTGTACAGAAATCATAAAATGTGATTCCATTGGAGAGGATTTTTGGAAAGTACGAGATCTCAAATTTTGGTGGGATATGAAAAAATTGGAGCTGATAAAAAAACTAGAAATTAATTCCTTCTCCTGCTCTGAAAATCAAATGGAGTTTTACACTCACATGCTCAAGGATCTTCACATCAGCAGCTTGAATTTAAACTGTCAGTGTGACTTTTCAAATTGGCAAGGAAGTTGTGAAAATGGAGATGTCAACATGCTCAATTTCATCGATAGTGTGTACAAATCTAGTCAAGATACGTTAACCTCACTCCATGTGACAATTAGTGATAGTAGACCTCAGAACATTTGTCCTGGTCACTACTTTAGAGGCGTAGCACTTTTGAACGTCAACACCGTTTCCTTTTGCGGGTGGTCTGGAGGTGATGTCACAGGGATGGAGAACTTGATGATAGATATTAGTCAACTGTGTCCCAATATCCAGTGTCTAAAAATTGACAGACACATTGCCCAGTACTTTGCACAAATAATCCCGATAGTTTGGACTCATTTTTCAAAAATTCAGTCTCTTAAAATTGATATGAATGTAGAAACATTGGAAAATAACGTTCCCATTGTAGACTCTGTATTTAGTGGATATTCGTGTGATTCTCTGGAAAAAATCAAGAGTCGAGGAACAACTTGCCCAGTGCAGACGAAGCGATCTGATGTACAAATCCCTTCTATTTTGGATTTAAAAGGTTGCGGATCCTAGTTTCTTGTTTATTAAAATGTGCTACATATTTATGTTTTTTATGTACTATTTGACTAGTTGAAAATATTATTTACAAACTGTTTACTCTATTTTGTATTTTTTTTTCCTCTTTGACAGATTTGAGAACATTTCAACTGAGATTCTTCACTCCAGATAAGCTGTACGAGTCCTGTAATTGGAAGGAAAAGCTGAAATTGGAATTGAAACATCTTTTATTTGTCAAAATGCTTCCTCAACATCTCAGAGAAAATCCACTAACACTTCAAATTAATGATCTCAATGGACGATTTATTCCCATTTTCCCCACTTAAATAATATGTACAACCAACGATGTATGAGTTTTACATGAACGGTCAATGGAAAATGGTAAACATACAAATAAAAATTGATACTTGATCTCTAATCTCTAGTCATTTTTACAGCGTTGTTCAACTCTTATAAAAATAAATAAAGTGTACAAAACCAAAATGAAAAACTACAGAAATGTCATTCCTCAGCATTGCATTGTGCATTTTTTGGACATTTATTTGCATAAAATAATGGATTTAAAAGCATAAGTATTCATGATTCATGATCTTAGTTACTTTTATGTAAAATAATATGTGTATTTAAAAAATTTCTTGATGTTTGATGAGATGAATTATACACACGAGTTTGTTGGAAATAAAATCGTGTCATAACTGTTTTATTTATTGACTTTAAAATCACTTAACAATAGTAAAACAAATGAGGCTGACTCGGAACTCTTATTGTTTTACACGATAATAACTTATACAACGAGGAACGATTGAGTATTGAGTATTGAATAGACAGTTAACAGTTTATAGTAGACAGTAAAAATCGCATAAAGTCAGCAAAGCATTTCGTACGCTTCGTGTATATTTTCATGAGCTTTTAGCCTACTTCATGTAGTATTTATGTAGTTTACAACTCGTAACTCACAACTCATATTTCATTTAATATAATATATAATATATTATTATATAGCTTGTTTAAAATAGTTGGAATCAACATCAACAGTTCCAAATTCCAAATGTATAGTAAAAATTAGATTATAAATAAAATAAAATAAAAAATGATGTGTATAAGAAAAATATATAAATTAGTAAATGTGCTTATGAAAAACTATATGGATGATTGCATCATGGCATAAATGTAATTTTAAAGTTAGTTACTCCTCGCTGATTTCTCTAGGATTGAAAACGACTTCAAATGGTTCGGGACCGAGTGCCATTCCTAAGATGGATTTCAATGTAGGTACCTTGTTCTGGGGGAAGGAGATGGTATAGCGCTGGAAAATTGAGGCAACGTACAAGTACAATTGATCACGAGCAAGAACCTGAAGAATGAAGTAGAAACGAAACAAAATTTGCATTAAATTTTTACTATTTTTTTTGTTGTAAATTGAAAATTGGTCATATATTTATAGATACATTTATACTTGATACACTCACCTCTCCTACGCAACCACGTTTGCCACATCCAAAAGGTAGAAAATATTCTCCTTTGAGTCTTTTGGTTTCCTGACCACCCACGAGCCATCTTTCAGGCCGAAAAGATTCCGGATCCCCCCAAATTTCCTTGTCATGATGAACCGCATAAAAATTGGCAAGCACCATTGTGTTTTTTGGGATTCTGTAGTTTTGGAAAGTAACATCCGTTAGGGTTTGATGATGAACTCCTAGAGGCAAGAGAGAGGAAATTCGGAGGATTTCATAAATAATAGCTTCTGTATACGGCATCTCAGTTTTATCGGAAAGGGAGGGAAGTCGTGAAGTCCCAACAACGTTGTCAATTTCCTCTTGAAGCTTGGACTGGATTTCTGGGTGTCTCGCCATGTAATTGAGAAGCCATTCTATGGTAGTCGAACTCGTTTCTATGCCGCCCATAAACAAATCACCAACGACGAATGAACCAAAGGAATCTAAATCAAGAAAGAAAAATTAACATGAAATTTCAATTCGCATGGTCCATAAAACATAAAATCCTTATTGTACAAAAATATTTAAATCAAAACTTGAAAGTATATTATTATAATTGATAACATATTAATTTTCATTATGTGTACTTTTTGCATGAAAACTGGATGCAGGATCTTTTGTATTATCTACTTTGTCACAGTAGACATCATTGAAGTCTCGAGGTTCATCTCTAACTCTTGTTTCCTTCCTTCGCAGAATCTGGTTCTCCATAAAACTGTAAAGTTCTTTAAGTCCATCCGACTTGAATTTTATCAATGAACGAGAACCCAAAGTAATGGTACGAGTCACCGTTTCCATCCACGGTACGAAGAGGGCAAGTTGAGATAAGAGCGGTCCAAGGTGATTTATTCTACAAATTGTCAATAATAGGAAAACAAGTCGTTTAAAATTTTTAAAGGTCTTTCTTTGTCATTTTAATCAGTTGATCACATTTCACATGTGACATAATCACAATCAATATTCATACTTTATACAAGATACAAAATGCGTGTGTACACTGAACACATAGTTTTGAGCTTAGACTGTTTTCTACTCACTTTTCTTGTACAATTTCAGCCAGTTCATTGAGCTTGTCCTTGCTCAGCGGTTCAGTCATAAGGACAGTCCAGAGTGTGCTCACGATATTAGCATTGGTCATTCTTGTACTTTTCATGGGCTTCCCTTCACGCTCTTTTATTTTATCCAAGAGATCCAATAAACCGTCTTGAATTTTACTCTCTATCGTTTTCTTCCCTAGTCCTAAATCTCGAAGGTTCCTGGCAAGTAAAATGAACAAAATGTATAAAAATTTGCCTTGATTGATTTGCAATCTATTACTTGTAAATCTATTTTTATTTTTTTTTACCTTAATGTAAACTGACGTTGTTCTGTGTTGTGGAATCCTTCACTAAAAACTACACCTGAAAAAGTAAAAAAAAATTAAAATCATTCATCATATAATATGACGTATTTTTCTTTAAATTATTTTTTATATTTCTTTTTTCTATGTATTTACGTCTAAGTATTGTACAGCTAAACGACACGTTGTAAAACGTACCTTTTTTCTGTGACCCGTCAACAAACGGTTTGATCTCAGCACGCCCCGCAAATTCGGACATGCTAAATGCCTGCTTTATTATTTTTGCATCATTCAACACCACCGTTCTACATTTGCATAAAACAGATATTTACTCATAAAAATTTGAGCCTTTCACCATTCACCATTTACAGCAATCAGCAACAAAGAATTTAAACATTTACACACAAAAATTGGATTTCACTTTTTACTTACGGATAACTTCCAAATCGGCAGTAGATGATTGGCCCATATTTTTTCTTCCAGTCCATCATAACTTTATGTGGTTCTGTGCCGAGGAAAAATAAATGCCCAAAAAATGGTAATCCCCATGGACCTACACATAAGTGGAAAATTGATTAATTTAAGTAGAAAAATTCACCACAATTTTGATACTTATTTTTCGGTTTTTTGTAGAACTGTTTTTTATTTTTAGTAAATGTATGTAAAAAGTCACCTGGTGGTAAATCCTTATTTTCATCCTTAAATAATTTAATCAGTAAACACACACACACAAACAATCCTAACAATTCTAATATCATTTTGAAGACAAAAATAAAAATAACGTTCTACTTAAATCTAAGTTACACTGGTATAGAAAATAATAATCTAGTAGCTTTCTTATTATTCGCTTCGTTTAATCTCGGCCTATTTATTTTGTAGATCTGGTTAAACATGTATGAAAAGTACATGTGGATTCAATGTTTTGTATTGATTTGATTTGATTCGACTCTATTTGATTTTTTGGATAAGTTGAGCAAAGAACAAGTGGATAGATCTGCAGTGATTGAACAAGTGATCTGAACTGATTGTTGAACGGTCCTATAAATCCGTCTTGATCTGGAATCTGTAGTGGTTTTGGAATCTAGAATCTATAATCATGAGGTGGAGGTTGGTCAATTGGTCAGACGAGTAAATTAGTAATCTGTTGACATTCTGTCTAGAATTTATAATCGAGAGTTTATAGTCTAGAATCTGGAATCTGGATGCTAAGTACTTTGTCTGCATTGATAATTCTTCATTTTGATGCGTTTTTCCTCATTGTCGCCCCTATTTGAACTAAACATGCTCTCAACTCTCAAAGCAATGACAACAAAGATAACAACAACACTTTTTTTGCTGTCTGCTACATCTTTTCCTCTTACTAAATGCTTGTATATTACATGTACATAATACATAAGCAGTCCAGTAAACTGTGCGAGGCAGGCAATTACTTACACTTACGCACGACACATTAATGCAAAAACGAGACAATGAATTATCTGCATGCAAAAATGCATAGAAAAACTGAAAGTCACTAGATTATACATTATTCATTATGCAACAAAAAAACACAAAGCACATCATGTTTTACATGCAAGTCAAGTAGCTGATAATATTTTGAATATTAGATTTAAAATGTCTAGAAATCGGCAAACAGAAAACAGGTATCGAAATTGAAATGTTTTGCACACGAACACCTACGTACGTATTAAATATGTGCATTATGCACCATTACGAATACGAATTTGCGCAAAAATTCCATGTCTAATGTCAAACACGAGCTTAAAAATTATTTCGTGATTTATTTATTTGTTTTCATGTTGCTTTCAGCTCATCCTAAAAATTCCAGTCTAGACTTGGAAAAAAACCAGCATTTGGCTTGATCTTTTGGCTTTTACCAACAAAATAGATTCTACATACACGTGATGCTCATAGTTATTAAAACACCCCCAAGATTTCTTATCATGTACATTGTACATTGTACATATTACATATTATTAGATATCGTGTCTAGCGTCTAGTGTCTAGTGTTTGTAGTATGTACCAATGGGAAATGGAAAATTGAACAACGTGTGAAATAAATGGCCAAAATGGACCTGACATTTCAAAATATATTGTGCTCAGTTTTTTTTGTTTTTTTTTAAATCGTCATGGGGAGGAAGAACAAGTAAAGGTTGACGTACATAGTACATGAGTGCACTTAATATTCATAAAAATGATTAAAAACTGCGTTGCTGGAAATCAAGAATCACTAAGCTCACTGATAAAATATTTTATCTCCACGCGTCTTGTGCTTTGTGCATGGACATTTGAGACTTGAGATTTGAAATACTCATATTACACTATAATCGGGAATTAATAATGATTATGAATTATGATGATGATTTATGTCTTGAAAACAACATTATGTATTATGTATTACGTGCTCGTGCGATAATTGTACAAGATACAAGATACTTGAGTAATTCAATTAGACTGTAAAAACAGGAGTGAATTAATTATTAAAGTTGCTGGAGACGGAGACAAAAGTTTTGCGTAGGTCTAAACTGTCCTGCGTAATTTAATATACAGATAGAAACGGATGGAAAACCAAGGGAAGCAAAAACAAAACAGGAATCATTTTACATTAATTCATATTCAATTCTCAATTCCCAACTATGAAGCGTCAAATATCAAATCAGCTGTGACGCTGACACATTTATTATGTACTTATTCATGTAATTTGTACAGAAACTTTATCAACTCACAAGTTATTACATTGTACACATAACCTATAACTAATTGACTAGACGGAAACAACATTAAAAAAGACAACTCTCAGCTCGTCTTTAATCTTGAATCATTTTCCAGTACAAGTTTTTGCATGTATACATGTACAAAAACAAGATTATCAATCTTGTCACCATGTTTTTGTCGTGGTTCCTCTGTTCCTGTGCAGATACTAGACATTCTAGATTATACATACATGTTTATTACAAATAAGTTGACACACATAAATAACGCGTTTTTTCTGTCTTCTTTTGCGTTGGCCTCGTGTTGTCTATTGTGCGTAGTGACTATATGCGGCATGCGAAATGGGAATAACACACTACACACGCTACACATTACGCATTAAGGATTTGGCACTCAAGATCGTTTTACTTTTTACTTTTTACACGTGCTCGATAGGTATGCCGTTTGTAGTTTGTACATTGTACATATTACATAATGATAAATTTAATATGTAGTATGAAAAAATAGACTGTGAACACACGAAAATTCTACTTTTTTCATTCAGAAAAAACTCTTTTGTATTTCAGGAAAGCTGTAATATTTAATAATTTTAAATGTTAAATTAACATGATGCTATGAAATGTTACATGAAAAAGTCATGCATATTTGAAACACTTGAGACTTGAAATTTGAGACTCAAGACTCAAGATAAAAGAAGACTACAAATTCGATCTAGAATGATTTCCACAGAGTTATTCGTATCCCTCGATCTGCGTAAGAATCTCAAGTTTTCGGAATTCCTCACAGAATAATTCCGGATTCATTCCAAGAGGTCTGTAACTATCTGGCGGAGAGAAAGCGAGCATTTACGTTATTTAAATCCAATAATTCGAAATTCGGTTTTTTCCGTGGTCATTGTATTGAAATTGAGTTTGATCAGTTTTCTTTTGAGCAATAAAGCTCCGAGTAATTTCCTTAAATTTGGGAGGAAAATTACTAGCACCACCGTTTTCGTTTTCTTTGCTTGCCATGATTTGGTTTTCGTCTTGCTCTTTTTTGTCACCTTCCGGAGGTGAATTTTGATGGCGGATTTTATCAGACATTTTTTTATTTTTACACACAGCTGGATTGCCGATGCATCTAAACAAAGTCAAAACATGTCGTAAAATATATTTTCAACCTTTTAAACTAATCTGTGTAAATCAGATCCAAAAATGATTATAAAATTGTAAATATTTTTAGAATCCTTTTTAAATGAGAAACCACTTGTAAAATGATTTGTAACTTCAAAGAATTCATAGAATTCGTAACTCCAGTGACATATGCGAGGATGCAGTTGTAGAAAAACTTTGATTCGCTTTTTGTACGTGTTGACTACTGAGTACTGACTACTGGTATTTTCCAGCTCCTTTTCCCTCCGTCATCCGTCTTGCTCTTTTGACTTTTCCTTTTATTATTTACTTAAAACTTGCGTAATTTTGGATGATAAAACGATCCGAGTTGTATCAAAAGGGTGATCCTACATCACATTTATTAGTTCAGTTTGTAACTCCATGGACAAATTAGTGCAAATCCTTGTTCAACATGGTCAATGTCATCTTATGCATCATCATATTAATACCTATTACGATTACACTGTGTTCTTGGTACAATTGGAAGTTAGTCAAATTAGTCGTCTTACGCATTCGAAACAACTAACTGAATTTAATATTCGATACTCGATACTTGATGCATTTGGTATGTTGTCTTTTGCCTCTTGTATTTAATATTTGGTATGTGCACTCTACATTTTACACCTTATGACTTTGTCATGAAATGTAGAACAAACTGCTTTTATATTAGTACGTGTTTTACTATTTTTGCATGATTAATTTTTAATTAGGATAAGAGAAACGCATTAGCGTGGACATGATTTGATCATTTTATTCTTTTATCCTGTACGCACTTACAGTGCTTATGATTTATGATTTATGATTCAAGGTCACTTGCTCAGTACTCACCCAGTTTCAGTCTCAGTTTTAGTTTGAGCTAGTACATTTACCAACAATAACCAATTTACAATCACCAAAAGCACGAAGCATGAGGCAAAATTTTTCTAATAATGACCAATGCGGTAATTACTGATATTTGGCCGCAGGGCTCAATTTTGAATTCTACATTTTCTTAAAATTTACAATTTACAATCTCTGCCTGAGTTTTTGTAAAAAATAATAGTTTATATCGTGAATAGTGCGGCTCAGCTTTAAATTGTCACCCATTATCCGAGAACGTGCTCCCCAGGGCTAGTCCATTTGAGTTGAGCTTCGAGCACCTAGTGGGAATTGTTAATCATGTAAAATGTAGAGTAAGCTGTAATTGGTAAAGGTACAGCGTAAGGAATTCCCAATTAAAAAGTATCATGAATGTGAGATAGATTCTTCTATTTTCCATTTTCCATTCATCTGTTCATCTTTTCATCTGTGATCTAAATATTTATATTCAACTTGTCTCAATTCTCAATGAAATGACAAAAGTGACAAGATGAGCTTTGGCTTGTCCTAGACAATATTATAAAACAGCAATCAAAGTGTTTCTCGTTTCTGGGTTGTGCTTGATGCATTCGAGTTTCAAGTCTCAAGTCAATCAATTACAAAGTTTATTGATTTGTACCATATACCATATATTTGCATGGAATGCTACGACCCACTGCCCATTGCACTGCTATTTTTATATTTTATATTAAGGGATTCATTATTAATTTTTCATTTGAACTCACAAAGAAAAATCTAAGGTACACCTCAGAGCCCAAACGGCTGAACGGATCTTCATGATCCGTACACCAAAA
>JAQGBH010000508.1:0-49434 GCA_034698265.1 Sminthurinus aureus
ACCTTGAAGATGATCGATTTTGTCAAAATGACACATTATAGGAAACAGCTAAAGAACCTACCTTTCATTTGACATGTCGATCATGAAGATCGGTACAGTAGTTTGGGAGTTTTGAGCCCTGCGAGATGGGACTTTTTCCTAAATTTCCCTTTGACGTTTACCCCATGTCCTTAGTAAATTGAAAAAAAAATTGGCTTACACTAGTTAAAATGGAAAATTTTTAAGGTGTACTTATTTCGGGGTCTGAAAATCTGGCAACTATAGTCATACACCATACACAATACACAATAGTAAATGTATAATTGAGTGTCTAGGTAAATAAAAGTCAAGAGCTGACTGTTTAAGGAACGAGTAGGGAAAATATTACAGAAGAGGATGTGAGGAATTACCATCAACCATAAACCACTAGTTCATCTCATATATAAGTAGCTACACACGACAAACTCAAGGATAAAAGCTACTTTAAATGTATATTATTTATTATGACTAAGGATTTGGAAAATGACAGGATTACTTTTAAATATTATGGATCATGGAGCGAAATTTAGTGGGAGAGACGGAGAACAGAGGACAGAAACTTCCTTGTTGACTCATCATCAGTAAAAAGAGGAGATCATGTACATTATTTAGTTAAGCATATTATATTATGTGAAACTTACAAATTTGTAATTCATGATCTCTAATACTTCTTATTTATGGAAATACAGGAGTTAGCAGTAAAAGGTGTAAAATGTAAAAAAAATCATGATTTACCCAAATTTTTAAGTATATTATATATATTAGAAAAAACGTGGTCAAAGCATATGTTTTACATTTTCCCTTGCTATTTGAACAACTGCTTCCATGTGTCTACTGTTTACTCACAATTGCATAGTATAATATCGTAAATCGCCAATCGTAAGCTGATGAAGAATGAAAAGAAAGGAATTACAAGAGTTATGATCAAGAAAGCATAATTAAAATTACGCCATATTGCAAAGGTGCCAAACACCGCACCATACGTATACCTTATATACATATGGTATCCTTTGTGATGACGTATTGAAATGGGGAAATCATGCTAAGTTCTTAAATTCCTATTATTATTAAGTATAAGGACAATTTACAATACATGGTATTTGTGTGTGTGGTGTGTACATATGAATTATTCATAGGATACTTTTTTTTGCGTACAGTTTGTAGATTATACGTGTATTCTTTTATTGACTGTCATTAACTTTTAATAATCACGGGACATTGCGTGCTACACTCTGTACTCTGTAAATTTGATTCCCAACCCCAATAAATTTTGTTTATATTTTTAAAAGTTGGACTAATTTTACTTTTTACACGAGTTGTGACTGCTGTAACGTCGAAAAAAGATCCTAATCATCCAAAATTATGATGCTGGTCACTTTTGCTACTTGTCACTGTTACATATTAATAGATTGATTATTGATTGACTGATTGTTGAAATCAGGTCTTCCTCTGAAATTGTAATTATCTACAACTGTATATTTTATATTTTAAATGAATCATGACATATGGTATAGCTTTAATAAATTATAAATTACAATGTCTATCATTTTTTAACTCTTGTGACGACTGTGATTTCGCATCGCTTTTGTGTTTTGTGTTTATGACTTGTGACATTTAGAATCTAGATGTGTGATTGAGCCGACCTACACATCGCATAACATCACATCACACACTTGATTTTTATGCTTTCCTAATTGAGTGAATGTCCAATACAATTCAATATTCAATACACACAGATAGGCAAATAGACAGATAGATAGTTAGTAAGATGAGGGGGATGAGAGGATTTTGAATGCTTGTACGCATCGCCGTTGCAATTGTGTATGTGTGTATGTGTTGAGATTACAAATCATGTGGATAATATTATTCCTTCTAGTAAGTCTGTATTGTGGATTGTGGATCTATTGTAAATTGTAAATAATAATAAGATTGAAAAGACGTAAAGACAGGATAAATAAATGGGTTATAGATGAGGGAAGTGCCTTTACAGAATCTTTCTCTCTTTCGTTCATTTTGTATTTCATCAGAGATCAGAACCGACCAACAAGAAAAAAAAGAAGAAGCAGAAGAATGAGAATTGTGAGTGAGTGAGTGAGTGAGTGTGCAGTTGCAAGACAGCAATCTTGTGACCTCAACAGAAACTTTATGCATGTCTACGTATATGTATGTGTGAAAACTATGTATGATTTAAACCATATTATACACACATGTATACTAACCATTTCTTTTCGTATTACATTCCCTGTGTCTCGCTCTTACTCTTGAAACAAAATATAATCAATGCATTGCAATAATAAAGTTGCCCCAAAAACCCCAAACAAATTCATACACATACACACAGACACATATCTATATGCAATATACATGCATACCTTTTTCCCTTCATGATTCAACAAATTCTTGACTTATAATATTGTTATTACAGATATTATTTTATATGGTATATTCTGTATGTATTCTCTATTCTCTAATGATAAAAGGTTTGTGGAATAATTACATTCAGTACAATGTACAATAGGCAGTGAAATACAAAGCATTTAAAAGGGCTGGTGCATCCAATTTTTGTCTAATAAATAAGATGAGTAAGCTAATAAATGTAGTGCTTCAAATGCAGCATCATATGTGCTTTTACAGTAAGTTGAGATATGATTCATTTCCTTTGATATGAATATTTTGCCTTTTTTACTTTAAAATTCTATAATCTACAAAAGCCCGAAAACAAGTGAACGAATTTCTGAAAATCTGTTGTTGTATAATTATTATTGATAATTAACTTTACAGTTTACTAATAGTTTTATTTGTTATGTCACCAAATGTGAGTGTCAAGCAGGGACTTGTAGATAGATAGTGAGACAACAAGATGTCAGATGTATGAATGGATTGATGACAAAAAATGTAGCTTGTCGCGTTTTACATTTACAGTTTACACGCACAATCATCATTACTAGTATGATGTACGTGGCATGTGTGAGACGATAAAATATAAGAGCATAGAAGCTAATTGCGTACATAAAGATACACGTGATGATGAAAAGTTGAAAATGTTGTCATCATGACAATATTATCATAACATGTATATCAAGTGGATTGTGTATAATGTAGTGTATAAAATGTGAGCTCTATTCCTTAACTTTCTTTCACCCTTATTAAGACAAAAAAAAACTTGAAAAAATGCATCTATATTCCACAGTATTTTGTACTTGTATAATATATGCATGTTCAATGTTAATTCTTTCATTCATGTAATAGTGTAATAGACAGTGACAGTAGACAGGGAAGAAAAGCAGTAAACAGTAGCGGCATTTATTCAGTGTTTTATCAGTGATATCACTCATTAGATTATTAGACACTAGATATGGCACAAGATTTTCAAACCATGATATTTACATATTATACTATGTATGATTGATTTACTTCTGTCATTTAGATTTTATTGATTGAATTTTAATAATTCCTCACATGCAGTCGTCTTAGTTTGTTAAAAGTTAAAAGGATATAAAACTTTTAGCGATTGCAGTACTTCATCATTTATTCTGAAAAAAAAACGATAAAGTACTCTGTCATATATTATGTTTTTTTTCGCCTTTCTCATTGACTGTATTAAGGATTTTAAGGTGTTTATATTCACTGATGATATTTGATGTTTAACTTGTAACTCAGACGTTTTTTTTTCTTTATTTACTAAACTGCAGTAAATTCTAATGGATTCAAAAAACTTGTGCTCATTCTGATGGGCACATTTACAATTTACACAAAGTCCATTATTTATCTTTAATTGAGACTCATAAAAAAGTTTGGAATGGAAGGAGAATGAGTCACTTTTTGACTCTGACTAATTTGTGCATGTGTAATTGGATGAATTGTGACTATAGGAATTTGAATTTTCTTGAAACTATTTTAAAGTGAAAGTTTTTTTGTGGAATTTTGAGTACTTGAACTCAAAACTCGTGAGTCAGTTTATTTATTTATTTAAGTGCGTGTAAATTATTCATGTCATATTTTATTCTATGAATGATGTTTACTTTTGGGAGTCAAATAAAAAGAGTCAATATTATAATAATTATAATTGTTCTTTTGTTTTGTTTCTCCTTTTTGTCTCTAATTAGTAATACACATTTTTAAAAAAATGGACAAAGTATCATAACATTATGTATATTATACCATATTTCTGCTTACTTAATATCACTCCTCTCAAATTGTTTGTCTGTTTCATGCATAGTTGCTTTCCATAATAATTAAAAACTTTGTAATTATTATAATAATAATTATATGATCATTATTATTATTAATAATAGTGTTGTTGCTATTCAGCTTCTAATTATTACGTGTTAATACACTCCAAGTGCTCGTTTTAGACAAGTACGATATCATATTATGTCACTTAAGTTTTACTATATGTACAATGGTTTGATATTCTATAGAGCTATATTATATATTTAAATAATGTATGTTCATTTTCTATATAAAAAAAGTCAACCTCAAAAGTGTCAATTTTACTAGGATACACCTTGCATAATAATTATAGAGAGAGAGATAAATATTACAACACATGTGCAATATTTAGAATGATAATGGATTTGAATACAATGTGAGTGGCAGTGAAACATATAAAAAAAGATTGAAAATTGAAAACAAAAGAATTTTTGAGGTTTGTGTGGTGGATTCTCCGTTTTCAACTTTTGATATTATGTTGGTTTCCATTTCAATCTGCAACCTGTATTCTATGGTACATGTGTATATTTCGCCACATATAAATTTATATTTTGGAAATATTTCGTGTCATTTATGATTTATAATGTATTTTTGTGGTACATATGTTACATAAAATCTTTTTTTGGCTGGTGAAAATGATCCTACACTGTGTTTCGGTTGGTACTAAGATAAAAAAAACTATGTATAAAAAAGTGTTGGGAGAGGAAGGGGAAGAGCATGATAATAATAATTATTGTTATTATTATTGTTATTAAATTGCTACTGAACTTCCTCAATATTTTGTTGACACCATCGTTTCAGTAAATTGTGCACAAAAAAGCTTTCCTACATGGAATTTATGCTCTCTTTTTTCTTTTTTTTTTTTACTACCTCCTTCTTTTTTGATGACTCCTTCAATTACTTATAGGCTGTAGGCAGTACGATATATTTTAGTATTTTTTAGTCTTCACATCGTAAACTTAAAATGATGACAGAAAAATATCTGGAGTGAATTTTATCTATCCATTGTATTGAATCTCATGGATGTACATATAATGTTTATCAGTTTTCTTTGTGTTTTCATATTGGATGAACAAATTATGGAAAAAAAATCAATTTCCCTCACTGATTCTCATAGCCTTAATGAAAAATTATATGGGTTTCACACTATACTGGATGCTTTACCGAATATACTTTGTTATCTTCCGCAGCCGGACAAAAAAAACCAACCAAGAAATAAAACCACGTGGGCATGTAATGTGTAATGTGTGGATTGTTGTTGCAAATCGTTGCTCTTTCTTAACTCTGGGCTATGACGGTGCTTTCATTTTTTTATGGAATGGGAATTTCCATTGGAACTGGCCATTGACTCATCACAGTAGTCAATAGTATGGAATATGTATGTGGTGCAGTGTGGGCAAAGTGAAACCCGTCGTTTTATGTTTTATTATATCAGGAAATAAAGACTGATCATGAGGGAACTGAAAAGATGCATTTTTTTGGAAGTTAGAAGAATCATTGTACCTGCAAACGAAAAAACCAAGGAAAAGCCATAGTTGTTTTTTCCGATTTTTTAAACCTTTGATTTGCTCATAACTCATAACATAAGTATTGCGTAGATATCCAGCTACTTTTCTATCACATCAATTTGCTGAAGAAACAAAAACAGCTGAAAAAACTGTGTTCTTTTATGGTGCCTTTTTTATAGATTCATTTCTTCTAGCAATTGTGTACGTATTTCGTAAGAAAGGAAGACATACATTGACCTTTTATTTGAACTAAGTAAGAAGAAGAAAAGTAAAAAAATAGATATATGTAGTAGTAGATACTTCTCAGTTACTTTAACTTACATTCTCATGATACTTTTAATACTACAGATGCATAACAGAGTTGAGAATAATAATTATTATGGTTCTTGTTTATAAGGTTGAGTAGTGTAATAATTAATAACAATAAAATAAGTATGATATTAATAATGACAATCATATCAATAAATTATGTGTAGAGACATACGTCATAGGATTTTCACATATTTATGTATAGGAAAATGGCGACAAAAACAGAGGAGAGGATTTAAGAGCTATTTTTCTTTTATTGTAGTCCCTTGATTATTTATTATGTTAAAAGAGATACAGGGAGAGTTGGGAGTAATAATAGATAGGACAGAGTTAAAGACAGAGGAGGATAGATTTATGTCAAGGCCTGACACAGGATGAGAAAAAACGTAGTTGGTGCTTCACAGTGACTGATCCTCTTCATTCTTGCTCCTTACATGTGTAGTATATTAAATTAATATATACATATGAGAAATAAATACACATGTAACATATATGTGTATAGTGTATACGACTACGATGTATGTATGTATGTATGTAAAACATGCTAAATAATTTACTCTCAACTTTGATTCATGTTTAAAGCTCCTAACTCCTAATACATACATGTCTCATACATCATCATCATGTTAAGAGCAAAACAATCAACTCTTGAGTTCTTGAACAATTACTAACTATTCCAACCAAAGGTAAAATGAAATGAATTTTATGGTCCTTCTCTGTCTATCTCTCTAGTTAAAACATAAGCCGTCGTCCACAATCCACAATCTTATCGTAAAACAAGTAATAGTTATTATTATGATTTTTAGTTTTGTTAACACACATACATCATTACATTCATCATACCATACATCATACATATAGCAAATTCACAACATTGAGACTTGAGGCTCAACTCAAAAGTCATCTCGAGTCTCGAGGCCAAAATTCAATAGTTTATAACTTAAAACTTGAAAAAAATTAAAAGCCTCCCAACTATTTCTCAATAACATAAAACTTGGAAATTTTGAATTTGCAAAATCCTTAATAGTAATACTAATAAATCTAATAATTGTCCTAATTGTTGTCAAAACATAACTTATGCAAATGCGTGCATATCTCGAGACTCAAATACTCGCAGGTAAATTATCAAAAGCTTGTGCATTTTGAATTTTCAAGCTGAAAATTGAATTCATCTTTTGTAACCCTCTAGATGTAAAAAAGGTTGGAGTAGTTTTCAATCATCCACAATCCACACAGAAACTATTCAAGATTTATGCTAAATGTTATGTCAAGTGGTCAAGTGATGCAAGACGTTTTAGTTTTCATTTGTGAAAATTAATTACATTTATATGTACGTTATATGTGCACACTTTTGTGATTTTATGATTTGCATCGAGAAAAATGTTTTAAAAAACTTGTATTATTTTGTTAAAACTAATATGCACATATTATATTATGTAGTATTGGTTTATACATCTTGAGAGTTGAGATGGTTTTCAGTAAACAGAATCGGTCAATGATATGGAAGAAAAAAGGAAATTAGTGTAAAAATCTACTGCGTTCTTTCCAGTATTTCTATATCTTGATTCTTGATTAGCTAGTTATTTTTTTCCTCTTCTACAATAACATAATATATGTATACATGTACATTTGACTATCGACATTATGTCGACACACGTGATTTTTCAATCCATGGATATTGTAAGTCTTTTGATGATCTAGAATTTTTTATATTATGCCTCGAGTGTTGTAACTTTTTGCGTCTATGAATATATATACACTTGAAGACTCCGTAGAGTAGTAGTTCAAAAACTGGATTAAAGATTAGAGAGTGGCTAATAAATGTACATATTTAAATAGAAAGAGAAAACAACAATAAAATCATTTAACATTATGCCTCTTGAATCTTGAATCATAACAATATTAATAATAATTATTTTATGTATTTATGCACTCTCTGAGTTAAATAAAATTGGAAATATGTACAATCTACCCTCATATTTAATATCACTTTTAATATAACAGAAATTCCTCCCATGTACAAGACACAAGACTCGTTCATATTTCATAGTTTTTAAACGACTTTTTTCCATTTTCATGTTACTGCTACTGCTCTTGTAATTTGGAGAGAATAAGTTGGTTACTAGTTACGGATTACGGATGTGCATGTGTGTATACGTATATAGTATACAGTATACAGGTATATATCTATGAATATGAGATGGTTAAGGTAGTAGCAGAGTATGATAAATACCTTTATGCTACATTGTCATTATATTATTGTTGATTTGCAATTGAGACTTGAGACGTGTATGCAAATTGGCAAAGGGTAAGGTATGCAAAGAGCAAGACCATTTTGTATGATATTGTATGTATACCTGTTAGGTTGAGGTAGTGTATAAGGTATAGTGTACATGCAAAATATAATATCATTATATTGTATGAAATGGGGAATGGGTAACGTTATGAATATGTTATAATCAAGTAGTAGTTTTATAGTAGTAAACAACAACAATTTCACGCCCAGAAAATCCACATTTTTACTTGGATTGGCTTGGGTTAGCTTTTGGCTCTTTTTCGCAAAAACTTGTCTAACATTTAGATACGTGTAGATTGATAGAGAGAGAGAAAGAGAGAGAGAGGGACAGAGAGAAATGACATACATATATATCCATGCGAGTAGCCATGCCATGGTGTATACACGCCATATGATTATAAGATCAAATCAAACCAAAACAAAAAAAAAAATCTTATAAAATTATTGTATTAAACTCCTTTGCTACTTGTACTTTTTACAATACATAATAAAGGTATAATGTGTATTGTATTTTGTATATACTTTAGGCTAAAGACTACATATAAAATTTAAGTTATAAGTTTGTATCAGGTATCAATGTAGAATGGATCATATGTACATCACATATGTTCCTATATTTTGTGTATACTGTATGTATACACAATCGTTTCCTGAAGAAATAGCACATATTCTGGTCCATACATACTTGACGATATTATATAGACAAATGTTGTTTTGTTATTATCTTTATACTCTGTCTCCTCTCCTTTACCCAAAAACCTACACTCGTTCTACACTTTTCGCTTTCATGTGCAAAAATTATTCTAGATTAAATCCCTTTTCCCCTTCTCTTGAAGCATCAGCATTTATGATCTATCAAATAATATCTATAGTATAATATAATATCATTTGATACACTTATATGTACACAAAATTTCTACCGTATATCTTTGCTTTTTCCCTTTCCTCTATCTTATACCTTGATTTTAATACTTTTTACCTACATTTTTTTTGTAGTAACGTTATCATTATTGTTACTCTATATTTTTTTTTGTAGCTATGCATCCCCTTCTTTCTTATACTTATATTATATTGTAAGCTTTTTGAATCACAAACTGCTTCAGCTTGTATGTAAAATGATGGTGATGATGATAGATGATTAAAATAAAAATGAAGATGGTCAGTATCAAATTTTCATGTGTATTTTGTTTTGTTTTTATTTACCAAATTATACAGGAATCGGAATTGATGATACCTTTGTGATGTTGGCATCGTGGCGAAGAACATCCGTTCATGACCCCGTTCCAAAGAGAATGGGTGAAGCTTATGCGGAAGCTGCTGTATCAATTACAATTACGTCGATTACTGACATGCTATCATTCTGGGTGGGTGTTATTACTCCTTTCCCATGTGTCAAAATCTTTTCTATTTACTCTGGAGCTGCTGTCGTTGCAACGTACCTGTGGCACATTTTCTTTTTTGGTGGAGCCATTGCCTTATCCGGTTACCATGAGGCTGAGAATAGACATTCATTTTTATGGTGCCTTAAAACAACACCCAAATCTAAAGCTGGTCAGTTACAGATATACTGCCTAATTAATTAATTTTTATTGCAATCATGTATTGTTGTAGTTGGATCTATATTTTACGGTTGTTTACCTTTTCAAGGGATTTAATGCAATCTTTTTCATAACATAATAACAGAATATGTTTTGTGTATTTTTTAATTTGTACATTTGTACTTTTATTAGACACTAATAATTTATATATTATTTAAATTTTCTAGCAAACAAATCCTGGTCACATAGACTTTGGTGTGTTGGAGGTATAGATCCTGATGATCCATATAATCCAAAGGACAATAAAGAACATGGAATTATGGTTTTCTTCCGTGACTACTGGGGTGCTTTCCTGAACTTGACACCTGTGAAAATAGTTGTCTTGGCCCTTTTTATTGCTTATCTCGGTGTCGCATGTTGGGGAATCACCAAAACTCAAGAGGGTTTGGAAAGAAGAAAATTGGCCCGTTATGACTCATATGCTGTCACTTTCTTTGATACAGAAGATCTTTATTTCCGAGAATTTCCGTACAGAATCCAGGTAATTGTTTAGATTTTTTGTAAATACATAATAAATGCACGCATATTCCATAATATAGTACATCTATCTATTTTTCAATCATTAATCATCAATCTATTTATTCTTTGTAGGTGGTCTTGACCGGTGATTTAGAATACTCAAATGTGACTGTTCAACGAAAGATTGAATCAATGATGCAACAATTTGAAAAGTCGGAATATGTTGATGGCGGTTCCTTGTATACTGAATCATGGATTCGTGCTTTCCTTGGATTTGTTGAACGTTCCAAATTAGTGGAAGTTGATTTTAATATAACAACGGAATTAGATTTTATAGATACACTGCAAGAGAATTATTTGGGTCCATCGAGCGTCTTTTCTGAGGATATAAAATTTAATGAAGATAAAACCAAAATAATTGCATCGCGCTTCATCATTCAAACTGTAAACATTTCAGATTCAAATGAAGAAAGGGATATGGCAGCAGCCCTTCGAAAAATTGCAAAAGATCAAGCTCCTGAACTTAATGTGACCGTGTTTCATCCATTCTTTGTCTTCTTTGATCAATTTCTTTTGATTCGAAATACCAGTATTCAGTGTGTATCAATTGCTGCATTGATTATGATGGCTGTTTCATTGATTTTCATCCCGAATCCCCTATGTTCTCTCTGGGTTGCCTTCTCTATTTTGTCCATCGAAGCGGGTGTTGTGGGTTTTATGACACTTTGGAATGTGAATCTTGATGCCATTTCCATGATTAATTTGATCATGTGTATCGGTTTCTCTGTGGATTTTTCAGCACATATTTCATATGCTTACATGTCTGCCAAAGTTGACACACCAGATGAAAGAGTAAAGAGTTGTTTATATTCTTTGGGATTGCCAATTGTACAAGGGGCTGTATCTACCATTTTGGGTGTGATTGCTCTTCTTGTAGCTCCGTCCTATATTTTCATCACTTTCTTCAAAGTCGTCTTCCTTGTCATCTTCATTGCTGCTATGCATGGACTCTTCCTTCTCCCTGTTCTTCTGTCACTGTTTGGACCGGGAAGCTGTAAGGCACTGTGCAATAGTGGAGATTCCCTTGAAATCTCAGACCATGATCGTAAAAAGGATAAAGTAGTTCCTTATTCCTTTGTTGTCAGTCCTGCTGGACTTGACCCAAAAAATTACCAACGTATGTTGATTTTAACAACTATTATTTAAAACCTTTTTGTATGTATAATGTTTCCATGTATAAAACATATTACCTATATTATTCTATACCCTATCCTATATAAATATTATTTCCTCAAATTCTAATTGTCTCTTGACTCTTTTCTTTCTTTCTAAATTATTAGTTGGTGGTGTAGGAGTGGACAAGCAGAGAAGAAGTTCAAGCCAATTCCAAGCTACTGGCTTTGGTGGAAGTCCCGTTAATGGATTCGGTCTTCAGGGTGGCCAGTTTGTAAATGGTGGTGTTATTCCTCGAGTACAAGGATTGAAATCAGGAAAATCTGCATCTGCATCTCCCCCCTCAATATACATAGGCAATAGTCTAGAACGGGATTTAGGATTAGGGACTTCTGGGGAAGATGAATCTAGTGAATCCAGTCTCTCCAAAAAGAACAAGAATAAAACAAACAAGAGTCACAACAGAGAAATGTACAGTAATGAAGGATATTTGAGTGATGATGAAGATAATGGAGAGCAAGTTGTTGTTGCTGGTGGGCCAAATCCTGTCAGAAAATTGTCATCAACTGTAACTAATAATAATAATAATATAAGTAGTAGTCATCATACTAGTAGTAATAATAGTAGTAATAAGAATAATAAACCTTTAGACAGTAGCCGAAGAACCTCCTCACTACCTCACCCCACAGCAAATGGGGATAACCATAATACTAATTCCAGAAGGAAAAGTAGTCAAATGGGGTCGTATGTTTCTGAAATGCGTTTTCCATGACAAAATTGTGAATTTATTACTTAATCCTTAATAGTAATAATATATATAACTACTACTACGATTTTTATTATTAATATTATTATTATTATTTTATCTTATTTTAGTTATTATACTTTTTACATCCCCTAAAACATCCTACAATACTTTAATTTTATTTTATACATATATGCCCATAATATTGAATATTATATACCTATATATAAATATTGGAGTACAGATCCACAGACAAATCACTAATCACTTTTTATTGAAGTAAAGAGTGTGTATAGATAATATTTTTTAAGCTGTGTGTATCTCTGTGTCTTACACATACATACATGTATTTATGTATATGTATATATATATATATTATTTGTAAATGTGTAAAATGATGAAAAAAATATGACTATATACTGTAAAAAAAAGCATGATCATATTTTGTATTATTATTGTGTCCAAAGTCTATTCAGATTTATTTAATATTATATTATATAGTAGCAATAGTTGTTGTCCATAATTTAGATTAATTTTTTACTATCAGAAATGCGTGTATATCATAAACTATACGTGCATGTGTATGTACAGATGTGTGACATATTTATGTGTATATTTGTGTACTGCTCATTTTATAACATAGAAAAGACAAAAACGTTATCCCGTTAAAATATTTGTGTAAACATATATATAATCAAACTAACAATATATTATATTAGACTATATATTTACTATTATATAAGAACCTCTAGCTAACTAGAATTAAAAGTATTTAATCCGACTTATATGCATATATACGTATATACATTATATTATTATGTACATCGAATATTCAGTGAATATTACATATTTTATATTTTATAATAACAGATATTTTTGTTGTTATTATTATGTCACGTAATTGTACATAGTCAAAACTACACACATGGACATAATGATAATAATGAGACATAATATGGTTGTACATACATATTATTATATATACAGACGTTTTAAGCATATAGTTGCATAGTTGATTGAGATTTTGAGATTGAATGTCGGATAAAGAAAAACTGCTCAATTTATTTGTAAAGTAATATATACATAGAATCATGTATACATAATATCTCTATGTCTCATGATGTATAAGAAAATTATATGTTACATGGTTTATATTATAGTTGTATTAGCGTTAACATAATAAGTGGAAAAATATGGGAAAAAATTATTAGGTGTTGCAATTTGTGCAATATTAGTATAACATGCGTGCAATTTGTTGCATTTTTTTTATGTATTGGGTTTAATACACATGTATTACGAACGACTAAATCATTATGTGTAGTTCATGTAGGCAAACATATATTTGTATATGCAATATATATGAATCGAGAGATATTGAATTCCATCTTCAATCTCAATATACCCACTGACATGCAATATATACTTACTAATAGCAACAAAGACATAAAAACAAGCATTATTTGTATTGTGCGTTTTATTATAGTATTTTTTGTAGTCTTTGTGTGTGGTTTCTTTTGGACGTCTATTACTTTTTTAGTATAACAACTATATATATGTATGTAGAATGGCCATATAAAATACACATGTACATTTACATTGTATTTATGAATCTTAATTGAATACGAAAATTTCCTTCATGTTTTGTTTCCCGTCTTCTATTGAAATTTTCTTTTGTTGTTTATTGTTCCGAGACCTTTTCGTAAAGTAAGTAAGTAGAGGAAAAGAAAAACGTGTGTGCTATTTTATTTTAGTGTTGAAAATGTATCTTTGTCTCTTTTGTAGCATAATATTTTAGACTTATACCGACTTTATGATTCTTTTAATTTTGTTTTTGGTTTTTTTAAATTAAATCTGGAATGTGTATAATACGAATAATTTAATGAACATATATTATAGTATAGTATGTGTAAGTTAAAATGTAAAGTGCATACCACTATGTACTATGTATACAGTGTGTACTGCACAACTATTTAATGATTGTACTATGCAACTGTGTCTGTATGTGTAAGTACATGCATGTACTTATTCCTGTAATAGCAATACTAATTGTATTTGATCATTATCATCATTAGATTGTATAACATATTATTATGATGTGTAATCAAAATAATTCTAAATAAGTAATTTTGTAATAATTATTTTATTAGAAAAAGAGAAAGTATAGTGCCATTTTTTCATTGTAAACCAAAATGCTATATATGTACCCTGGATTTTGATATTTTGGGTATGAGTACATTTTACGTATTATGGTGATGACAACCTTAAATAAAATATTATATAATGTAGTACTGGAAAAGAATTTTTTCTTTAAATATAATTACTCTGATTTTGTTGCTGAAGACGAGAAGAGGAGAAATAAGAAAAGGGACAGCAGAAAAAAGGCTAAAAAATGAATGCTATATACCTATCACATCAAAATAATCTTTTTAGCTGCGTTTACATATACTTTGTACTTGTGTATGACACGATATTATTATTTAATATTGTTTTATAACATCATTCCATCAAGTTCTTTCAGGAATCTTCATTATTGTAATTTCCCTATAACAAAACAGCAATATGAGTATATACACAAAAGTGCATTGGTATAATAATTTGACAGGTATACAAGCAGAATTGTGTAATTTATGCATCTACGCATATACTTGCACTTATTTGACTGCGTGCAAATAACAATTGCAAAGAAATAACATATGTAGCAGCGTATTACGAGTCAATTTTTTTTTGATTTTTTTTTATTACTATACTGTATTATAGATTTACATTATCATTATTATTATATATTGTAATTTGATGAATCGTTGATTACACACATGCATACATGAAGAATAAAGTGTTGTACATGTTTCATTATGGCAATATACTTATATGATATATTTAATTTACATTTAACAGTGTACGATGTACAATGGGTTTATTTTTTCCATAAAATGCACCAATAAAGTATAATAATCCAGTTTTACTTATGAAACACATTTCATATCTCATCCGCATAAAAATTCGCATATCTATACGAACGTGCTTAAGTATACATAAGATTTTCTAATTGATTAGTCACTAAACAAACCAAAAAACTGCTCATGTATGTATAATCTATGTTGCTGTAAAATGAGAGAAAAAGGACCCTAAAAAAACAATAAATATGGATACGCAAATACCTCATGATGACTATAAACAATGCGGATCATCATATATGTACGCCGTACATATTAAAATAACGTTGCATTTAATGTGTTATGAGTTGAGAGTGAAAGTGCTTTCTCTCTCTGTGTCTGCCTGTCTATGCATTGTGGAAAAATTAGCAAAATTGTACAATGTACAATCTGAAAAACAAAAACAATTTAAATAGAAGTTATGCATGTACATGCGATTCAATGTGGGTACACAATACAATTAATTCAATGGGATATGCGATTATTAAATAAGATTTAGTTATGACGAATGAATGGAGATTCGATTTCAAGTTTAAAGTCGGTAAAAAAATTGACAAACTTGTCTTTGTACTGTCATTATTTTACTTAATTTCTGAAGAAACATACATGCACAAAATTAAACATTAAATAGTATTGTTGTAATATCATAAAACGTAATGCGTAAAACAGTCTATTGAGAAGATTCATGTGCATAACATGCCTTCATTGGTAGGTTTTTACTAGTACTGAAACCTTGGTTACACGGCTCCAAAGTGAATTACTTGAATTGCTGAAGATTTTTGCTGTTGCGCTTTCTGAGTATCATCTTGAGGTCTTGCAGTTGGAGGTTGAGAAGAGTTTCTATTTGAATTGTCTTGTTCCTGAAGAGTATTGGCCAGATGAACACGATGAAAAGCAGTAGTAATCCACGTTTGTTTTGGTTGTGTATTTTGTTTTCCTACATTATCTCCAGCTGTTTCAGTTATTACTTGTGAAAAGTTGTGAGGTAAATTTGGATATGCTGACTGTGGTTGAGGTTGATTTTGATAGGAACCATGTTTTGAGGTGACATTGGTCTCTAGTGGAAGAACACGTAGTTGTCCATGAGTTGAATCTCCAATTATTTCCGGAACGAGAACTTCGTGTTCCTTTTTTTTTTTAAAAAAAATATGGTAAAAATAAAAAGTGAGCTGTTAAGTCTGGACGATGTACATAATATGTAATGCAGTCTACAAATAACCAAAAGGGTATAATATTCAAAGTAAAACAACTTACTAATTCTACTTCACTTGTTTCTTGAGAAGATTCACACGAACAATCTGCAGATGCGGTAGAAGACTCATCTAAAAAAAATTGAATAATAACATGAAGTAATTGGATTACATATATGGAACCTTGTTATAATTTCAAATGAAAAAGGGAATATAGCATACCAAAGGATGACCCTGAACGCGAAGACGAACATGAAGTTGATCCACTTGAAGAGGAAGAAATCATAGGTTGTAGTAGTCGAAAGGCAGAGGCTGCAATTTGAGGTTCTCCCTTCATTGTACAAATTTTGTGTAATTTATCCAAAAGACCAGGTTCCGATAAACTCAGAGCAACCTAAATTAAGTAATTTTATCAGTATTTATGTAAACTAAGCACTGTGGAGTGGTTCTAGTATTTACAAACTGAAAGAGAACAATAATAATTAGTAATTATTCACAACATCATTTTATCGTTTACGTACTTGAAGTGCTCTTTGATATTTTTTTGCTTGAAGAAGCCACATAAAAAATCTTCTAGCTAGTATCCTCAACGATTTGTTATGTTTTCTTCTCACATGCTCATCTCCTTCATATGTTGGTACAAAATATACAGCAAGCAATTGTTCTAATTCATCTATATATAAAAAATATACAAATAGCAAAATAGATTTAAAATAAGAAATCAGTGTATACATGTATACACTAAAATATAATCAGAAAGTTGATTTAATTATTTGGTATACAATTTAATAAGTAGGATGTAATTTTTTATGCGTTTATTATATATGTAAGTTTGTAAAAGGAGATACTTCTGAAACATTGATTATAAATTATAACTTACATTCAACACTATCCGAATGAGACGTCCTAATGAGACGTCCAAATACATTATAAATGGCCATTAAACAGTCGTCAGAACCCCAATAAATACTCTTGAGTACTTTGATAGCCTCACAAATCTCATTATTGTCCAAGTACAAGTTTACTAATTCTATCAAACCCATTCTGCCGAACCCAAATCGAAGGAGAATCATTGGACCAGATCGAAATTGAATGAGGAGATTACAATCACATGAGTTTGATGGCCAAGGAGACCACAATAACTGATTTATGGGGCCACAGGATAAAAATTCTTTTGTCACCTACATAATATAATGAAAAAAAAATCCATGAATATTTAATTTTCCTAACAAGGTTAACTTTGTTTTTATCCAGAGTCAATCTTATACAGTTTACACATTATGAAAGGGAGAAAATGTAAAATATAATTGAAAAATAAATTTCTCGAACTCACAAATGGAGTATTTTCTCCCAATTCAACAAGAAGCATGGGACTCAATGCGATATCAAATACTTGAAATTGACCACGCTCTCCAGCAACAAACAAGATATAGGAGTCAGGATGCCAACTCAAAGCAACCGGAATCTAAACATTATACAATATTTCACAATATATTCATATGTCGAAATCCTGTAACTGTACACAACATTAAACATAAAGCATACTGAAAATAATTTACAAGGAATTCCATTTAACATTTTCAATGAAAAGCTAAAACTCACAAAAGCAGTTTTTGTGTACAGGGTAATCCTTCCAGCTTGGGAATAAATAACAACAGATGAGTCACAACAACCTGATTAAAATTTTAAAAACAAAATTACACTTTAGGTATTTTTAATATATATCATGTACATTAATCATTTTTGTTTCGAATTTATTTAAATATTTTAGCCAAAGTAAAAAAAGAAGAAAAAAGGTATGTAATATCTATATTATTATACATTGTATTTTGTTCATTATAGTGTAATGGTGATATTTTTTACCTAGAGCGAGCCGAGTTTGTAGGAGGTCGTAAGAAAAACAAGTTATTTCACTCTGTACTGGAATAGCCGTCTCACTGATTTTTTCGGTATTGTAGTGGTAGAATATTTCTACTAATACAATATTGCCCTAGTTTACAATTTAGAAAGCATAAACAAACCATGAATATATTGTTTTACAATTTTGTTATGAAAATATGAAAAATATTATGCTTTTACACAATATATAAAATTACAAACCTCATGGTCAATTTCTTCTTCCAGTGTTAAAAATTCGTCCTGATTGGGAATGAATTTCACGTCAAGTAACTTGTGATCTGTCTTTAGGTGCGTGTATAAAGTAGGCATCTCATCACTATATATATAGTAGGGATTGCAGTACACAAATTTTAGAAACAAAATAAATAAATAAAAACTCTCACTTCCAACCAGTAATTTGTAACATTGTAATTATTAAAGTTACTTATATTTTTACCCATTGATGTGGTAAATGAGAATATTTGCTCGATCTGCAGGACGGGGACTCCAAGGAAATACATCATCTTTACTTGCTGACCACCAAACTACAAACTATATAATATTGTATAAAAATAAAGCACAATTTTACGTTATTTTTAATTGTCTTATACTCCGTGTTCAGACAGGTGAAAACTGAATGTACTTTCAGAGTGTACATATTTATATGTATGCAGCTGTCTTCTTAACACGTAAATAAAGTCGAATAGTAATAACGTAGCTCAAATATTTTGCACATAGAGTTTGAACTAAAAGAACTAGAAATGAGAAAAAACATAAAATATTATAGCAGTACTTACAAAGTCATTTGTCTGATTGATTGAAATGGACTTGTCAGTTTTTCTATAGGATAAGTGGGGTAAAAAGTCTGGGTAATTTCCAATGATAATTTCAGGTTGAATAAAATCTCCAGCAAGTTCACCAGCATTGTTACTGATAGTTCTATAAATGAAAAACATAATATGTAGTTATATAAACAATATTTTTTACCAACTTTTATTAACTTGAAAAAACAATGTTGAGCATTTTATTTAGAATACATTCATTTGTTTGGTTTATCCTACCTTGCAATCATTAGACGATTATCTTCAAATAAAAATATGACTGCACCACTTCCATATGCAGCTAAACCAAAGTAGTTAATTTTTAGAAATCGACACTCACTCATATTGACAATAATAATGAAAAGTATGTAGACAATGTAAATGTATAGGTGTAAAGTGCTAGCATGTTCGCTTTGTCTCAATTACATTATGATTTAACGTACCATTGGTAATAGCTTCAGTTTGTCGGAGAGACTTGTCAATATGAAAGATGAAATCCTGAGTCAAAAGGTTTTTAAATGTTATGTGAGCAATGGTCCCGTCATTAAAAATTATTGTTACTGCACGTCTTGATCTCCATTTTAAGCTGAGTAATTTTCCATTTTCTAACAAGGCCTAGAATTTGACACATGACATACACATAGTATAACATGTGAAAATAAAGCAAAAAATTTAACAAAACGAATTTCATTTTAAGGATAAAAAAGAAATAAAATGGACTTTTGAATCAAAAGAATTGACATGTAACACGTACTTGTATATCACCGAGTGTAGCATTTCCTTCACTTTGGTTAATGGATTTAATAAATCCAGAAATTCCAGAAATTACACCCTTGTGACTTTCTCCAAATCGACCATTTTTATAACTTTGAGCAATTGTCCCTTCTTCCCGAGCTCGATTATATTTATCACTCTCTTCAAGTATTTCAGAATAAAACGGAAAATATTGTTCTTGAAAAATTAGGCCGACCATTATGTATGTAACTTTTTATCCTAACCGGGATTTTAAGTCAGTTCCAATTTCCCATTACCTAAATGTATAATACTTCAAACAAATAACAAAACAAACTATAAAAAACTGCTCTTTAAAAAACTTCAAACTTTACAAAACATTCTGCTTAAAAATTTAAAGACTATGTGATTTTTACACTCACCTATATACAGTGTATTCAAAAACGTTAATTTGATGATCTTAATTATGCTTGAGCCATTAATTTATCTGTTGTATGAACTAATAAAAAAATTGTCTCAAGTTTTAATTGTCCATGTTCCATGTCCACCAGACACCTGTAAAATTAAAAATCCCGTTTGACAGCGATTCAAATGCAAAATAAACAAGTACAAGGATCTCATATGGATTTCATTATTCTCTACACATCTTTTTGTTTATACACACACACATCCCTCTGTGCGTCACTATAAAAGTAAAAGTAAGTAGATAATGCAGAAAACTGGTGAGCTTGTTTTCAGTTATCATGCTTAGTTCTTATACATGGGAAATGTATTTTTTGTAACAAGAAATGCGATTCATGTATTGCATTGATGCGACACTCTTTTTCAGACTGCACAAAGGTGCACTTGCTGGTCACCACTGAATAAATCATTATATATTATAATGCCCGGTTCTGAATCTGAAGAGTCATACACAGCCATCATGTGTGAGCATACAGATAGATAAGTACCCAGAGGCTTCTTTGTTGACATGGGAATTCAATTAAGAATTAAGTAGAGTCGAGAACTATTTACCACTTTTACCACGATATAATAGTTATGTGAATTATGTGAATAAAAAGTGTGCAATGATTTCACGTAAGACATATGAGGTTTAATGTGAATAGAATAGTGTCGTTCAAAGTCCACCGTATCCATTGCCAGGTTTTTCTAGCAACAACCACAACAGAACAGTCAGCAAAACGTGGTAAGTAAAATTTTATTCGTTACGTTTCAGTTATTTTTCTGATTCCTGATCATATCTTTGCTTATATAGCATAAACGGTCAGGCCAGGTCATGGCACTTCGAAAACAGACCAATAAGTAACTATGGATACTTATTGGTCTCTTAACCAAGTGTTTGAATTCTGAATCCTGAACTGGTAGAGTAAATTTGTCTATAGGGCATTGCATATTGCATGTGTATATAATATGCATATTGTGTACAATGTACAATCTACAATAAGAGGCACTTGCGTACACTTTACGCAGTTCTACAAAACCGAGATTTTTTAATAACCATGTTTTAAAAGTACTTATAGTATACACCTTATACCATAAATAAAAGGCATCTAAAACTAAAGTTTTAGCCATCTTTGATTATTTATCTTGGGGACCCTGAAGTAGTAAACGGTTTACTGGATAGTATACCTGACAACGTTCTAGGTCATATAGTTTCAAAAATGCTACACACACAAGATACAAGAAGTATAATTTTTAGCACTCTGGCCTGTTTTGTAAAAAACGCTCACTTATGATTATTTTCTTAGAATTTAGAATGTAAAACGCAAATGAAAGCAAAACAATGCTGATAGCTAATTTAGTCACCATAAGCCATTCAATCATTATTATTTTGCGGTCTGTACATTTTTCAACTTACTTGCCAAGTTATGCTACGATATAATAGCATATTTTTTATATTATTATTTATTATAGAGCGACAAGTAAATGGGAAATGTTATAACATATTAGTATGAGGGATATACACAATACACAATAATGCTAGCATAAAGTGTTGAAAATTAGATTATCAGAGTATGCCGAACGTGCACTTTGGAGTTTCATGACTATCCCATTATATTACAACTACCTACTAAATATGCACAGTACTTTTACTTATTTAGAGAAGTATGATACTGTACAACGTAGCCTTAATTTAGTATCCGTAAAATCCTTTAAAATTTTAAACCGACGTATAAATTATAAATTATATAATAATATTGTGTAATGTCCCATTTGATTTTTACAGTGTGTATAGTGACAGAAATCGACATCATCGTCATTCCGTTGAAATTCTAGTTGTAAAATGAAAAATATTCCAGATGTAAATTCAAGAGAGCATAAAAAGTTTGTCACGTGTTTCTTTAGTGTCCTCCTCGTCTCAGCATTCTCAGTTCTAATTGTCTACCAGGGTTTCATTTCCGCTTATCAAGAACATGGAGTAAGGCTATATATAATTTATGTTGTATTGCAATGAATAAATTGCCATGATATTATTGTCTTCAAATTTTCTTAATGTTTTATGTTTTGCTTACTATATTATGTTGCGTTGAATCAATAAAAAATGATCTAATGTATAGCTCACTGATATGGTCATTCAGTTTTTCAAACCTAACGCTGTCAAGTTACAAACAATGGACAATGGGTGGGAGTATCTCAAATCGATTCCAAAACCAAGGGAAAATGACACTTTCCAGTTGAATTTAGACCACTGTAAAATACCCAAAGTTCCTATAAATTCAATTGCATATCAAAAGTATCTCGGTGAGCACGGGAAATGGAAATTTGACAAGTGTGACCAAGTTCAAGATTTTACTTCCCTTCAGAGAAATGTATGTGTAATGTGTACATCACACACATATTATGTATTATGATACTTTCAATATTCTTTAATGCAATTAATTCCTATTTCCTACACTATAACTTTTCTAAACTGTGATCTCTGATGCTTGTATAATGTGTAATATGTTACATTGTTACATATATCTGTGTTAAGTATTGTATATATTTTAAAGATGGTTTAATAAGTAGTTGTGTATTAATGGACATAATATTTCCTTGTTGTTTTTTATGTAAAACTTTAAAATTCTAGGTCTTGAAACTGACTGATAATGGTGTGAATATTGAGGAATGTTGTATCTATGAAATTTTCCGTGAATTTGCAGACCTAAACGACGGATTTAGGTACGAAAATAATTCTTTGAATAATTCTCTTTGTTTTCTTTCACCACCCCTTTTCACGAGATATATATGTACAATAAATCCGTGTTTCATTTAGTTTTAGTGGATGTACAATGTACAATGTACATTTTGCCGTTTTCAAGTAGACACTAGCAATTGATACAGTATTTCTAACATTTTTATAGGAGAGGAGAAGAGTGTATGAAATTTGATTCAAAAACTCGATCACGAGACGTGTCAAACAATGAGTTTTTAGAAGTTATGTGTACTAGTAGAGGTTTTGGGGCAAATGGGAAAAGAAATAAAAAATACAATCATCATATAAACATCCCAGATACTGGAAGGGTTATGAAGAAAGCTGGATTTTGGAGGAGAAAGTCAAGCAGCAGCAACATTAAAAGTGAAAAGCCTGAACCACCTTCTATTTTTCTTTTGATTATTGATTCTACATCTAGAACAGAAATGTATAGAAATCTTCCAAAAACCATGGATTTCTTGATCAATGCAATGGGATTTGTTGATTTCAAAGGTAAAACAAAATGTGGTATAAATCATGGTATTGTTTATTGAGTTTATTCATTGTATATTGTATATTGTACAGCACACCATGTACAAGAAGTGGTAATTATATTGGTTACGATTGTTATAATAATTATTGTCCTTTGTTTCATTTTTGTAAAAAAAAACGAAACTATAATTGATTTTACAGCTCACCATCCAATGGGAGAAGCAACGTTAGTCAATGTAATTCCAATGATGGTTGGTCTTCCTTCAACTAAAAAGTTCTGGAAACCTTTCAAAATGCATCCAAAAACGTATTGGGATAATGTGCCGTTCCTTTGGAAATATTTTGAACAATTACAATACATTACAGCATATACAGAGGATCTCACAAATGCCGCAACCTTCAACTATGGAGGTCAGCATGGATTTGTTTTTCAGCCCACGGACATTTATATTCGGCCATTTATGATGTCATTTTTTGAAAGATTTCCTTACAACCCTCATAAGGATCTGAGCATTTGTTTTGGACATCGGCCTATAACTGAATTTATCATGGAATATTTTTTTGATATCTTAAGCCAATTTTCAGATATTCCAAAATTTCTAATAAACTGGCCATGCTGGTACGTGTTTTCAAATTCATATGTTTTTCAAGTTCATACCATTTTTTGCATGTACCTAACAAGCGTTAGAATTTTATCAGATCAGTGATCTCGTAATAATTTTATTTCCCGTTGTTTTAATTTTTTAGGCCTCAACATGATTTCGGGAATTCATTACATTCTCAAGATTTGCTTTACTTGGAATTCTTCCAGGTAAATGGAGATTTTTATATACATTTTACACCTTTTTATTGGGTATTGGGTATTAAATATTAAAAGTCTATGGCATCCTGTTTATTGTTTATGCACATTATTCGTGTGTACAATATTGTATTTTTTCTTCCAATTTTACCTGAATTTCCTAAAATATTTACTGTTTGGTATTTTAGAAAGTAAATGCGGCTGAGAATAACAATAGACTACTGGACAACACTATTTTCGTCGTTGCCAGTGACCACTCAATGTTTAATGGTCCCTATTTTACATCAACTCATGAAGGCCTACTAGAACGCCGAAACATGCCATTATTGATTCGTCCATCGAACAGAATGGTTCGAGAAAACCCCAAAGTACTGAAAAATCTTGTTTGGAACTCACAAGGCATCTCATCCCATTTTGATCTGTACAAGACATTGTTAAACATAGCAAAAACAGCTGATGTATATGGGCAACTTTTTAAATCCAATGACACTTCGACTGAACTTGGATCCGATTTAATATTTCAAAAGATTTCACATTCAAGAACCTGTGAAAATGCTTTAATTCCACCAACTGTATGTGCCTGTAATTTACCTCCTCCTCCTAATATTGGGAATGGAACGGAGCCAGATGAAGTTGACTCTATTTTACGTTTTAATAGCTCACAATATGGACTCCCGTTTTTCTAAAATATATATAGACAGTACTATTTTACTTTTAAGCATTTTATGTATTATTTATTCTTATTTATAATCTGTCGTTGGTCAGTTAAGTTGTGTGCTCAAACGCATAAGGCAACACATGCTCCTTTTTGTTGTACAAGTTATAATGACTATGATGTAGGTATATACTATACATTTTTATTATTGAGAATCGATACTAAAGTCTGCCATAAAAAAGAATCGTAAAATATATTTACTGTACTTATACATTATACATAGAGTATGTATTACAAACCATTGTTTAGATTTTAGATTAACTTGTTAATGGAAGAAGCATAATATGTATAATTAGTTTAAGTCTGTTGTTTAGAAATTAAAAGTAGATATGTACTCTGATACAAAATGTACTCGAATCGCGTTTATAATATTATAGTTAATAAATCAATACGAATGTATTGTATTATATGTTTGTATTGCTTGAATGTATGTATGTATGTATGTATCTCTATGTAATGCATAGTATATATGTATATACTATAAAAGTAAGTTCGTGACAATTCTATTGCCTAATTTTACATATTGTTATGATTAAAAGGTGCTCTACTTGTTACAAAAGTGTGTTTGTGTATTAATGATTGTAAGTAAATGATTGTGAAAATAAAGAGACTCATAATCAACTTCAAGTTCAAGAACTTTGTTCGCCCATGGAAAGACTGGAAAACATTTTTAGTTGTCAATATTGTCGTATTTTTGTTGATTTTTCTGGGAATTCGCCTGAGACATAATGGGTTTCATGTAATTTGATACTACAATTATTATTGTCTTACTTATATTTGTTTGTGAATTCAAGTTTTGATTTCATAAGTCCCAATTTTTTCTTCTTTTTGTTTTAAACCACAAGCATTTTTACAAACGGGATCCTGGAAAGATTATACAACGAGAGGTAATTACTGAAAAATTTTCTTTACAGAAAAACAAAGACATATAGTACAAAAAAAACACCCTGGTGCTTTATTGAGCAGAATAGTATAGTATTATAGCATTTTTGATTACCTAAGGTTCTGACAAACAAAATTTAGGTTAATGCAGAAGACACGTTTCAAATTGTCCTCGATCACTGTAAAATACCACTGGCACATATTAAATCTGAAGCCTACAAAAGAAGCAACATAAAGCGGCTTCCTCCTGATCTTGACAAATGTGATGGATTTTCAGAATTTTCAAAACTTGAAAATAACGTAATTATTTACTTATTGACCAGAAAGTAATTAATGTATTGATTATTGATGATTCACAATCATACCTTATATCGTATTTGTGTAGTATATAGAATGTATACTATGTTATTTACTTGAAAAAATTATTTGTTTTTTCATAAACAAAGATAGTAACAATAACTGAAAACAAGAAGTTAGAAGACTGTTGTTTAAAGGAGATTTTGCGACCTCTCGCCTTACCCACAGATGATTTTAGGTGTAGTAATATATTTTTTCAAATTTTATACACTCACAAAAGGAATTTCTACACTTTAGGTGATGTACATAGTAAGTACTTGAAATTATTCAATACATTATTGTTTGCTTGTGTTCATCGCTATTTTTTGTAGATTTGGAACAGAGTGCAAAAAAATTGATAAAGGGACTCGCTCAATTGATGTTTCGGAAATTGAATTTATGCTTGTGCAGTGTTATGTACGAGAAGGTCAAAAGAAGAAAACGTTATTCAATTTTCATGCAAATTTTCCACTAACCGGAGTTATTAGGAAAAAGTATGATTACTGGAACGTTATGCAAAATTATCAAGATGTTCCGGCTAACGTTCTTGTATTAATAGTCGGATCAACATCAAGAACACATGCATTTAGATCTTTACCAAAGACTATGAAAATTATGACACAGGAACTGGATTTTATTGATTTTAAAGGACATCATAATGTAGGTAATTATGATGTGTGTACACACACATAATTTACTTACCGTGTAGTGTGTGTATACAGTGTACAGCCGTACCATTTACAGTCCTCCTTACATCTCTGAAACATATAGGTAGGATATCTAATACAATATTATGTAGATTAATTGAATATACATGAAAATTTCATTACAGGTGAACCAACGTTGATTAACATGCTTGCAATTTTAATGGGAATACAAGCAAACGATTTTTGGGGAAGATACAAGTTCAGTCAAAAGGATTATTGGGATTCTAGTGCATTTATATGGGATATATTTAGTAGACTGCATTATATTACTGGTTATTTTGAAGATGTGCCATTTCTTTCTACATTTAACTCGGGGGGACAACGAGGATTTGTAAAAAGACCAACAGATATTCTAACACGGCCAATAATGGCTGCTCACAATAAATTGTTAAACCCATTCACCTCAACTAAAAAAGTAACGGTCGTATTTTTTCATATTTCATTGCATAAGCAAAATTTATTTACTTAATTTTTATGCGTGTTGTAATGTGTATTATTTATTATGCTATATTTTGAAGTATAACCATTATGATTTTTTTAACCACATGTATAGAGTGTTTGTTTTGGTCATCGAAGAATTCTCCAGTTTGTACTCGATTACATTTTGACAATACTGCAGAAACATCAACATGTCCCAAAATTTCTCGTTTCTCCTCTCTTCTGGCCAAATGCACAAGTTGAAGGAGGTTCTCTCTCATCCCAAGATGAGATATACTTAAAATTTTTCAAAACTATATCTCAAGATCAAACTCTTTTGGAAAATACGATAATCATACTAACTAGTGACAATGGTTTCACACAAGGCACCTATGCACAAACACATGAAGGACTACTAGAACGCCGAAATATGCCACTTCTTATAAGGATTTCAAATAAGATTAGAAGAGAAAATCCATCTATTACAATGAATGCTTTGGAAAATGCGGAAGGAATCACCAGTCATTTTGATATTTTTCAAACCATGTTACACATTGCAAAAATTAGTAACGGTGGGGAAGACGTTGATGAAATCAGTAAGAATGGAAAGAGTTTACTGAAAAATATTTCAATCAATACGAGGACTTGTGAAGACGCCATAATTCCAAAAACGATGTGTTCCTGCAATTTACCAGTAATCAAGTCTTTTTAATTACTATGAATTATGAATGATAAAAAAATTATAATAATTTCATGTAAATTTTGAATTTTCCATACTAATGTTTATCTTTACTTCCGTTTTCTAAGGTCCCAGATGACGTCCCCTCTTCCATGCTGGGAAATAACACGAAAATGTTTCCACTTCAAATAAATAAATCCGAAATAATTATGAAATTTTCAGCATAAAAGTTTTAGATAATAATATGCATTATAATACACGAGTCGAATAAAAATTTTAAAAAGTTCAATATAGACTAGTAGAGATACTTCATTTTATGTTGTATGATATTATTTTTACCGAAGCACATCATGTAAAAAAAATTGTAAAATACTTTCTCGGGGGGAAAGTAAGACTCAGGTCTTGTGATATTTTATCCAGGACCAGGCAGAATTCAAACACTGGTGTTAATTTTGACAATTGAGGTTTGAGGTTTGCTCTCTGTTCTGTTCTCTGCTGTCTCTGTGTTGTGATCTCTCTAAAATTTATTTTTATTTATTATAAAAATTGTGTAGTGCTCAAAGTATAATAAATCATTTCCTCATTCAAGTTAATATAATATAGTCTATTAAACCTATAATATATTATTATTATGTTGCATTAACTTCAAAAAACTTAACCAGGATGTACAAAGAAAGAAGCTTATTATAATGAGTAAAGAAGAAAGTTTTTGTTCACCATTATTTCCTATTGATCTCAATCAAACTTTGGAATTGACGTAAGACGTAAGTAAACATAATAAATAACAAAATTATATTTTAGTTGTAGTTTACCATTAGAATAGCTTGATAGTGTGCATATTTAGGGTAGATGTAAAAGTTTGGATTTGAAGTAAAAATGCATGAATATATTATGTGTATTTAGTATTTACGCATTGCGTCTTGCGTATTTATTTATATTCACATCATGTATAATGCATAACTATAGTTGTTTATGTTTTATGGTTGACGTTAAGAAGACATGTGCTTTTGGTTTTGTTTTTCTTGTTGACAGTTGACAGGCAAGGTCACAGTAATTTTAAACCATCATATTGCATGAACAAGGAACACATATTTTTAGTTTTCCTTTAGAAAATACTATAGTATATTTGTAATGTTTTATTATCAATGTATTAATGATCATTTTTTGACAATTGACATTTAAGGGATGAACTTTTTATCTCTACCTATGTTTTCACCTACGTGATACAATAGTATAATAAAATATATTATAAATTATAATATTTTTTTTTTACTATAAACTATGAGTATAATATTTAATAATATTATATACTTTGATGCAGTCAAGCATGCATAAAATGTCAATTTTTCTGTCAATTCGTTTCAGTTTAGGATTTTCAAAGAAGATGAGCATTATCGAATACTAGTCTGTGCTGAAGGCATACATTTTTTCTTTCTTGAATATATAAAAGTACATCACATCTATGCATGATATCAAAAATACATCTTGATCTTGTGTATATATACACTTTATTTATCGACTGTAGTCGTCAATTTTTTATGAGATGCACTATCACTTTTCTCTGCATTTTTCTCAATCGATTAACTATATAAAGCATGGTATGATGCGTTTAGAAATAAAGTTGATGATTGAAAATAAAAGGGCACATACATGATTTTTTTAAACCCATGCTCTATCTAATTCGTTCAAACGCCATGTAATATTTTGTGATTCTCGAGCTGCCTGTGTATTTCTATAATATACATGGAAAAGTGATATTATTGGAGTATGTCATGAATGTCATTTCCTGAAATGGACATAAAATTTTCACGAGTTCTTTTTAAACTTTCAATAACAAATAACGCATAGTGTATTTAAATTTATGCGTATTAAAATAGCTTTCATAGTATCAGAGGTTTTTATATTTTTTGTTATTTTGTGATGCGTACTTCATACATTTATTTAGAGTTTTGAAAAGTACTGTAGCAGACCATCTTGTTATTTAAGTTCCTAAGCTAGCTGTATTGTAGTTTTATCGACAGGGCTTGAACTTATTTGACTTGTGTAAATATTATGATAAAATGCCAACATGGATAGTCAAAAATTTAAGGTAGTCTACAGAGGTTTAAAATTTTTTACCATGTTTTGAACTTGTTTTTTTTTGCATGCATAAATGACAGTACTTTCCATGAAGATTTCAAAGCGACGTGGTATTTGATATTTGGTATTATCATGACAATTTATGAGCCTTCGATTTGAAAAGAAAGAACGACCTTTTTAGTAAAATCAACCAGTTTTCATATTTTTAAGAGTTCTATAATACAAGAAGCAAATACTATGATATTTCATTTCCCTAAAATTATAATACAGACATAGAACATAGATGTATACATGTTATAGATTCATTTCAACATTTAAATGCATACTTACACAATTTATGCATATTTTCACTAGTAATCCAATAAACGACGGTGTCTATCGAGCAACTAGATATCTTTTGAACAGGTTTAAAACTGTAAAGTAAGTTTTTGATACTATTGAATCAATTAAATTGTACATAATATTCGCTTACAATTTTAACAACATTAGTTTCTAATCGGATAAAAATAAGTGAACAGTTACTTTTTGTTTGTTTTACTTTACAACAAATTTGTACAATGATATTTCTGACTTTATGTACAATGTACTTTGTGACATGTATGTTCCTTTTGTCTGACCCTCTATACATTACTTTCCACTGTTATGCATGGAGGAAATCTGTCGTCGAAGAGTTAAGTGATTCAGAGTTTTTGTTCTAGTTTAAACTCAATTGATGTTTTAACCGTATCGTAGATGTATATATATATATATATATTGTATTGAGTGTGTAGGATATATAATATACGTTGTATATTGAATGTAGCAAAACTAATCGTGGTCTACTATGTATTGTAGGAATAAAGGTTCAACACTAAACATGAATCATACAAAAAAAAATCCATATATGCATTAAATATCTATATAGGAAAAATTACATTAGTCTTACTGTTCTTTTTCGTTGATTGAATCAAGTACTCAAAGTACATACATGCTTACGTAGTTGGGGTGAGGTGACGGAAAAAATTGGTCTAGTCTTATACTAAATAGATAAGTACATGTACATACGTGTTGGAAAAAACTAAAATCCATCAGCTTTTTTAATTTTGTGGTTCCTCTGCTCTAACCAAACCAAGTCAAGCAGCCAACTATATCTAAATTTTGTACAAAAAAAAAATCCTGTGCATGTGTAACCTAAACAACTCTTCGTTTCATTCTCATGACGGATACTCTTAGGTTTTAGTTTCAGATTCAGTCAAACATGAACATATGAAGATTCAAAAGTTTATTTATTTAAATGCAAGATGTGTATGGTGTATGATGATGAACCTTCGTGTATCTTATGCAGCTTGGGTAAAGATGCCCTTTTTTACTTACCATTTCCAATAGTGTTCAGGCATGTCCCCTTGTTATGTATCTCTCTATCCGTTCAACTGTTTCTCTTTGACTATGTTTTTGATTTTTTGGTCTTGTTCTTTAGTCTTGGCTTAAGCCAGTTCAATACAATAAATAGTAATATCATACAGCAACAATATTGTTGGATTTCCTATGCATACGTTATTATGTTAAATCGAACAATGTGATACATATACATATACATCTATTAATTTTTGTTTTTTCTCTCTAATTTCTGATTTTGATTGGGAATCAACAAAGGAAAAAGCGACTTGTGGGTGCTTACTAATTGTCACTGGCTACGTTTCTGATGACTCTTACTATAAAGATTGAAAGTTTGACCTAGAATTTAAAATTAAATTTTGTGGTTTAAAATGAGACAAATACTTTCTGACGACAATGGAAAAGTTTGAGAGGCTATACACAACCAAAGTTTTTACTCATTAATAACGTAGACTGGATTTCAAACTGTATAGGAAATCTTGAAAGAAAAGGTGTACTATCAACTTTTACCATATTTTAGTCCTATTCTCTCTTACAAAAGTTGTTGTTTCTTCTTTCTAGTGGTGGTTGTAGTGAAAAAGTTATTATCATCATCCTCAGTTCTTCTAAATTTTTGACAAAGTTGTCAGGTAATTTGTAAATTTTTAATATTTATATAGATTTCTTCATGTACTGACTTTCAGTTTTAAAAGTTTTGTTTAAATATACTACTACTCTTTTCATTAATTCATGTCTTGATTTCTCTTCTCTGTTTTTAAACGTTCATTTTACTTACTTATAAAGTTTCATGGCTTTTTCACATAAAAATAATTGTAGTGTGTATTGTGAATATTATTATAGTAACACATAGTAGGAGGGATAGGCTTATAAGTTTGCCGTTATCAAATCATGAACAGCTTCACAAAATGCATTCTACTAATTTACGGAGATTTTCCATAAAAAACCAAATAAAAAGGTTGTTGTAGGACTGTACATAGTGTATGAAAAGGTTGTTGTAGGACTGTACATAGTGTATGAAATGTCTGTAGTCTGTACACTGTACACGATGTACAATGTATAGACATTTTAGTGCCTAGTAAATGGTTGGGAAGAATGCATGACATGTCATTGTATCATGTTTTCTTATCCAGAAACATTGATAATAGTAATGTGTCATGAAGTACAGTGATTTTTGAGTCTTGAGAATTTCATAAAGGTTCTTGATTCTATATATCTATCATCTATCCACTTGAAAGTTTCACGTTTATAGGAGTATAATATGGGTATACTGTTGTAAATATGGAGAAAACATTTACGTGGCGTCGCATCCAACTATGTGTATAAAATATCATCGGCTATACTTCACGATTTAATGACAATTCCGAAGTTTTAGACATACATGATGTGTGTACAATTTACAATACATTTGAAACCTGTACACACATGTTACATTTTGGATGTAGGAGGTGACTATATAATATTATATAAAGTATACTATACTACATTTCCAATAAAATTTGTCGGATTATGATTTAACCTCATCGTTTTGACTCGTTGAATAAAACTGTTCTGTGTAGAGTGTAGAAACACAAATTATTCAAGATTAAGACCAAGGTACGACATACAACATTAGGATGTGCACAATATTATGTGGTGCATTTTAAGTTATCCTATAAGCTCTAATGCAATTAAGTAGCCTACGTATTTGAACTTTTAACTGTACTTGGAACATTATTATCAAGGTGGAATTATAGGGGTTGTTCAAATTTTCTCCATATTTTGATTATGATTATTTAAAACATGTTTGCCTGTGTATTATGTATTACGTATATACACTGCATGCTACATCTTCTATTGTCTGTACTGTGATATAGTTGTTGTTGACCAAACTGAGATAGAAGTTAATTAATCTATTGTTTCCTTACAAATAGTTTGTAATGGGTGAGTATAAAGTATAAAGTGTGTATAGACAAAAAGAATTGCATCCGAAGACTACAAAAGTGAAAACAAAGAGTACACTCCCACCCGAACATCAATAATAATAATAATCATGTACCTATTTGCTATATATTATTCATACTTTAAGCTTCTTGGTATCAACGATTTACCATCATAGTTTAATTTGACATTGATCACTATATTACCATTTTTGTACAGAGACAGTATAGTAAAAAAAAAACTACGGGGAACAACTCCCAAGTCAATAGTCAATAGAACAGATGTACAGGATTCAAAAAATATTATCCTGTCGTCTCTGTTTTCTCTTTCATATTTTGTGTTTATACAAGTACACGTAGGTACATATTATTATTAATTTTTTTCCCGAGTTCCATTCTATGCAGACAAATAATGATGATAATAATCATCATACTAGGACTAGATCTATACGGAAATATTTGTAAAATCGGCAGCCCCCAACTAGGGCCGTAAAACATTTTCGAGATGAGTATGTGCGTATATTTATCGTGTTTCCCTACTCTCTCTCTCTCTCTCTCGCTCCATCACACCATAAAAAGTTACACAAAAGTGACAACGGCAGGATAAGCACACACCTTTTTTCTCACTATCATCATTGAGATTTGTTTCAGATGGTCACTATTATAATGGTCACTATCGATAGAATGATAAAAATTTAATTATTTTAGTCATGGAAAGGAAATCAACCAGACTATAATAGAATAAGTACTAAGTACCAGAGACTAGAGCATATCATGTGAATCATATGCATTGTTGTATTTCTCGTTGCAAGTTGTAAAGTCTGTTTCATCTCTCTGATCAATGGAACTTTTGTTTCATGATTCTATGCAATGAGAATGGTAATGATATTTTTATGCAATATGCATAATATAATATATAGTATATGCTATGTATACAGAGTTTATGTCCTTTTTCTAATCCTCTTTTATACATGTATGCATGTGTAGTATTTGCGACTGTAAAAATAATTGCCAGGAGATATTTTTACACAATGCTATAAAATATGTATTATGAATATTAAAGCTCGTTTATATATACACAAGTGCAAGTTCAAAACAAAAGCTGTGTATTTTTTGCCTGTATAGCTGCATAATATATTCTCTATAAACTAAACACATATTAAATTTTGCTGGACTTCAGTGTATATACACATAGACGTATATTATACAAGAGTCAGGCCGATAGTTCAGTTTGAAATTTAAATATGTATATAATTCTTTGGTACTGTCGACGAGATTATATTATGTAAAACAATAGAAGGGAAAGCAAAAAAGCTGGGTTTGCACATGGACGTAAAATAATAATTGCATGCATGACATTGCAAAGACGAATTTAATATAGAGAGTAAATCTACTACAATCAGTTTACACTGTGTATTTTACAACATGTGCATCATGCTGTGTACGTTTCATGCATACTTGCCCTTTAACTAGTGAAATGTCTTTAGACTTTCCATTCAGTACGTCTTTGGAGATCAGATGGAAAGGAACATTTATATGTAACCGTTTGCCATTCTTTCTATCCTACGAATCATTGCGTGTACGATTTATTTTTCAGTTAATCAAAACTTACTGTTTATAAGTGCATGCAAGGAAGTGACAGTGTTTATCATTTTCAAGCATATAATATATTAATATATTGTATTATGCAAGTTGTGTACTTTGATTGATTAGTTTTAGAAAAATGGTACGTTGAATTTCTATCTTAAATCTTCAACAGATTATTTGTTATAGCTGAGATTTATTTACATTGAACTTTTTCAGTTAAGTTATTAACGCGATTTGTGTTTGCTTCAATTCATTCATGTTGTATTTTGTTCTCATGTGTTTGTTTTTTTTTTACAGAAAGACTTGATAACAGAAGAAGAAATGGAGTTTTTGAATAGAACTCCAACCAGTTCACGACATAGCATAGGAATGAGAGATTTTGGTTGTAATTCCCTTCAACTGCCAGTAAGTCCAATGATGAGTCGCCGTCGAAGTGCTTCTCCTCTACTCTCGCCTGCCACTGGATCAATGAGTCCACAATTACTCCAGAGAAATCGACAAGAAGCCATATTTCCTCAAACAGAAGATGAAACATTGTTAACGTATCAAGAAAAAATACTAGATTGTCAAGCAAAGACACTACTTCCCCTTGCACATGACATCTCAGATTGGCTTAATAGTATATTAGGTACGAATAATGTTATATTGCTCTGAATGATAATAATAACTATTACTATTAATAGTTGATTTTTACTCCTTTTAAATTCAAAACAACAAAATATGTAAGTGATGTATGATGTTGTTTATTTTTGTTAGGTGTTGGTCTGACTCCATCTAATTTAATGCAGAAACTGGAAACCGGTAGGAAATAATATACTTAGTTATTGCACAATGAAATTTGAAACATTATATGGTTTATAACTACATGTACAGTTTTTTTTCAATTTGCTGCACAATTGAATTGAATGATTTATTGTCAAAAAGCACAGTTAAAAACCTGATTTCCAGCAAAAGACAAAACTTCTTATACAATTATATAATAAACTTCTTGTTAACTATTAACTGCTATTGTTTTTGTAGGTGTTATTCTTTTTGATTTGGCCAAATTAATTGAAGAACGAGCAAAACTCACAGATTCTGTGCAAATCAAGCCAAAAATTAAAGGGAAAATCCGAGCGAATGCATCACCAAAATCGTTCTTTGCAAGGGATAATATTTCAATTTTTTTGAAATTTTGTAAAGATCTTGGTGTACATTCAACTTTGTTATTTGAAACTGAAGATTTAGTCACTCATGGTGAACTCAGGAGTGTTCTTGTTTGCCTCATGGAAGTTGGACGAATCGTAACAAAATTTGGAATTGCTCCACCACAACTAGTTTTGATGGAAAAAGAAATAGACTGTCAGGTAAATGGATTGGAAGACAATGATTCTAGTCATCATGAAGAAGAAGAAGAAAATGATGAGAATAAAGAAAATCCTCCAGTATCTGATAGTAATACTTTAACAACGCCAAATATTGATGAAAAAGCAAATTTATCAGACAGTATTGATTCTGGTTTACCCGTTGAAGAAGCTGATATTATTATTACACAACAACAACTACAAACCAATGATAACAAATCTGAAAAAGAAATCTTTGTTGGGACCACCACTGATTTAGATCTCAAGGTATCTTGATGTTTTTTAAAAATAAAAAACATAAATTTAATTTTCTTAGAGAATAATATCTAATAGTATAGTTAAATATTAAATAGTCATAAATTTACAAGCATCAGAGATTTTGCTTTAATATACTTTACATTAAAGCATGATTTTTTGGTTGAGGAATGTTTATACAATTCATTTTTTTCTTTGTATCCTAGATATCTGAAATTTCGAGGATTACTGGCTCGCGTTGTTGTTGTGTTGAGGAAACTAGGAAAAATTTTGAATTGAGAAAATTAAGTGAAGGCAAATACCGAATCAACAACCGTATCATTTTTGTACGGGTACGTGATTTACATTTTGCAGAACTTGATACACAATATCTACATGTTCTTAAAAAAAATTATCATCATGGAATGAAATATATTATATATATTTTAAAACAAATAATGTTTATGTTTTAGCTTTTAAAGAAGATGTACCCGATGGTGAGGGTGGGTGGTGGTTGGGTAGCCCTTGATGAATTTTTGGTAAAAAATGACCCATGCAGAGTTAAGAAGAATTCATTCATTAACCGTCGAGCTTCCTTTGGTCTGTCTCCTCAGAATCGGCCATCATCATCTCCACCATTTATTGTAAGCAATAATCGAAACACTTCTTCTCCTTCTACTTGTTCTACTCCTACAAGATCAAGACATTCCAGTAGTAGAAATTCCGTTTTTCACTGAAAAAGACAATTCAAATTACACATGATATACGTAATCATAATATAATATGTTCATTATCCTGGAGAATACTTTACACATTTAGATATAAGATATACATAGACTTGACCCATTATCAATTTAATACATGTGTATTATTTGATAGTTTTGATTTATTATAATATATTTTTTCATCTTGGTTTTTTACACCTTAACGTTATATTATGTTAAATTTTAATCTACATGATTTGTATCATATATATATATATATACATTTATGTTATTGAGCTTGAGTACAACATGATTATCAAATGTTTCAGATTTTCATAATATTATTATTGCAGAAGTTGAATAAGTTTTCAATTTTAGGTACATGACGAATTGCTTTATCATGGAGTAACAAAAAGAATAAGTTGTAAATATATTTTGTGGTTTGTTTTGTACTAATATGTACTCCATGATTTACCACGCTAATTTATCAAAGCTGATAAGTGTATGACAAAGGAATTATATTTTATATATACATTCCACAGTATTTTGCGTTAAGTTTGTACATATTATATTGTATTATATTCTCTTTTTTTTAATTTTGGAATAATTTAAAAGATCAACTCGCATGCATAAGTTATCTAGTTATCTCGAATTTTTGTCTAATCAAAAAATTTCGTAGTGTTTTAAAATATTGAATCAAAAATGGCTATATTATATTATGGCTTTTTAAAAAAAGCTAGTTTCAATTTTCAATATGGTACCCGTTGAAATTAACGTATTTAGGCTAATTATAACAGTTACAAAACTCATATAGAAAACAGAAAAATAATATTAAAATTGTGATCTCTTACCACTTACACTTTAAAATATATTCTGATGATGCATAAAGTAAAAACCATGCTAAAGCAGTAAAAAGGATGTTGTAATAACCTTCTGGTTTTAACTTAGGGTGAAGTTTTAGGCACAGGACACAGCAAAGGTTCCTCATTTCACACGATCTGCTTTTGGCTTTTCTGGTTTTTGACTATTGTTGTATGTAATTCTTAATTCTGGAGTAAGCTTTATGCACAGTGATGTTTGCAGCTATGAACGTAATTAATAAGTAGGGTACTATAAGAACCACAGTAAATACAGACACTTGCAATCAAGCTTATACATTCCTGTCGTGGTAGCACTATTCCTTTTATCTTGGAAAATATATATATGTATAATATATTGTCCATTTCCTTACTCTGTTAATTATCGTGTGCACATCCAAACTCAGAACAAAATCGAATATGCCAATTTAAGTAAAAAATTATGTGATTTCTTTAGACACTGTATACTTTTTTTAGTTCCAATTTAGTATAACTAAACAAAAAAGCATGTAAGAAATAATAATTTTCTTCAAAATATGAATAATAAATATGATTATAGCATAATATAGTAACAAGAGATATGCTCTTCGACTCTATTATATATTCTTGTTGTGTATAATAATATATGAAAACTGTACTTTCTTGCCAACAGAGAGATTTAAAAGTAATAGGTAGATTCAGGTTTAAACCAAAAGATAAATATTTGAAAGAAACGACTAACCATAATTTAGTAATAACGACATATATATAATATATTCTAATCTATATTTGAATAATTACATTGGTCTTATTGATATTTGCTGGTCTGGATCATCATAGATTATTGAGTATAAAACCTATTTTCATTGAAGCTTTTCCTGTTATGTAGCGGAGATTTGACGGAACATAAACTGCTAAAGTAGTTTATGTTCTGTAGTAGTAAATGCAACTATACATGTTCACCTACAATGTGTACATTGTACATGTACAGGAAGAAGGGAGAAAGAAGAAGCTAAAGTAAGAATAAAATGCATGTACATTTGTAATTTGTAATTTTGCTCGTGCCACTATAGATCAGAATAAATATTGCCATTACTTAAATTCTACTACTTATTTTTAGGGAAGGCTCAAGTTATGAACCAAATATTATTGACATGTAGTTTACGCGCAAAATATTGGGGAAGAAAATCCTTATAACGGGAAAGGTAGAGCAAACTCACGTCTTCTCAATTTTTTTTAATGGATAAGTGATAAACTTTCTCTTTTGCTTTCTCCAATTGTAGAATTTAATAGTAATATCTTTTTTGGCCTAGCGACACAAGCAAGATTGCATACTTACTGTGACATGCCTCTATAATATATATATATATTATGTAGCTTACAGTGATCATTGTGAACTGAAACACAGTAAAAACACACTTGATATTATATCGTATTGTAACGCTTTGTCAAATTACGAATATGTAGAAATAAAAATAAACAACCGCTCCGTTTTGTTCACGTATTTGACGGATGTGGTTTTGTTTCATTTTTCTTTCTCTATACTTATATTATAGCTATTCCAAATTCTATATTTTCCCCCCTGTACAATGCACAAGAACACAAAACATGCCGCTGTATAATCTTGAATTAAAACATAGTTGAAGATAGAAGTGGAATAAGTTTCTCTGCTTACGTACACACTAAAGTAACCGAATCTGTATCCATGGTATTTAAAAAATTCAGAGAAACTTATTCCACTTCTATCTTCAGTTATATATTTTAAAAAGCGAAAATAATTCCGTACCAAACTAAATAAATATAGTAATAAGATATAACGTTGACCTGTGCCATATGCCTGAAATATATAATATATGTTACATAAACAACATGGTTATTGAGTAAACTGGTGTAATTAAGTTATGATAGATTAATACACTGCAAAAAATACTGTGCTATAATATTATGGTTAATGGTTATGTTATAATTAATATTCGATTGCATGTACAATAATTATTATAAACCATAATGTATGACGTGGTAAAGTAGTATTGTTAAAGTATAAAGAGTCAAGAGGTCTCACTATTATAAGAAACATGTATTGCATATGAATATTATTATAAAAGATATTATATTATTATCAACATTAATGCTGACTAAGAGATGATGACAGAAGCATATATATATTATATTATATATATATGTACGAAAGAAACCTATAACATAAACTGCACGCTAGTACAAATAATTTACAAGTATAAAAAAACTCCACGTGTGTATACTGAATTTTCACCTTTTAGATTTCTTCCACAATTTGTTTATATTATTTATTATGTAACTGTACTACATGAAATGTTGTAATATATAATATATTAGAATTATCAACTTTGACACAAACAAATGTTCATAAATCATAAAAATTACATTATGAAACGCAACATACGTTAATTGTAAGTCAACGGTATAACAGTGTACGAGAGAGTTAATTTACTTCTTTTTTCTGTTAAATACTGAGGGTACTGCTTGTGCTCTAAATAATTGTCGTCTTTGGATAATTTAGTAACAACTTGTATCTAAAATCCAAAAACATTTCAAATTGTAATTGTGTATGCGGATCTGTAATGATATGATGGTACATTTAAGTTTTATGTAACTCACTTTTGTTATACATATACATATTTAACTTTTACCTATTTGAAGAATGATACCAAAAAAGCATACGATTCATAGTCCTTACTAAAGTCCTTTGTTTGTAAATTGTCATTTAAAAGTCAATATCATATACCTCACTTGTTTGTTCAAAAAAAGTCAGCTGAAAATGAGTACATGAATAAAACATTAAGTCAAAACTACTATATGAACATAAGACGCTGTCGTTATCTTAGTACATATTATTCGCACAAATGCATGTTTTGTGTATTGTGTACATTGCTTGTAATTTTCAAAATGGGATTTTCTTCATTATAGGAAGACATATTTTACATGAGACGTATAGATAAAATTAGTAGACATGCATTATTATGACGTTTAGGCTACATTCATATAATATTATATACACATGCCATCTGAATGCAACAGAGAAATTATCATGGTGAAAGTCAAGTGAAAGCATGCTTACATCTTCAGCATGAGAAATAAAAATGTATACTGAATACAATCACTATGATTGTTTTAAAGGAAATTCTTGGTTTTAAAACTTTTCATATCACTCCTTATTTTTATTCAAATTTTATAATTAAAAACAAGATAAAAAACATTATTTTTCATGTTAATACACATGTTACATGTTGTATAAAATAATATAATTTCAATACCTTGATTTATCTTGCTTTTTTAAATTCCTAAAAGTACAATACCATTATCATACAAAATTTACAATGGCAATCAAGTAATCTTTATGTATATATGTAGGTATACGTTATAGCATCAGTTCATTTTCCATTGCATAGATATTATTTATGTTAACGTCTTTTCGTTTCTCTCTCTCTCTCCCTCTCTGTCCCACTCACAAGTCTTTGCCATTCCAATAATAATGATATGATAGTGATATATTATGTATTGGTATAGGTTGAAAATAATAACTTTCAATGATGACTATTGACTACCTATGTGTTATATACATGGATATTACAACTATTCATTATTAGGTATGCATAGTTAATATACAGTAGAGTTTACTATTGTATAAGTATTTATAAGAATCAGTAATTTGATTGAGTTATCATTATTGTTATTAGTATTAAGATTAACATTATTTTTTATTTTTATGACAAAACTATGTATATATATATAAGATTTTAGAAGCATTTATATTTTATTTATATAATTTTTATAGTTTATTTTTATGCGAATCGTTTCAGAAAATAAATATAGATAAATAAAGTAGTATATATGATAATATTTTGATTTATGATGATCTATGTATACGTACATACATACATTCATTATTTGTGCCTCTGTATTTTATGGGGGTGGAAGAAGTGCAGGCAAATAACTGTGTGCATATCTGTGGTAGTAATTATCCCACGAATATCTTGGGTAGTCTACAAGGCGATCGAGAGGGTATCGAAAGGGATAATCCAAACCTACTCTTTCTGCATAGGTAAGGTAAGGTAATCCTGCTCTGCGGAAAGTCCACATTTTACCAAGTCCGAAAGCTTTATCCATGTCTTCTACAGTCATTATTCCATATCCCCATGACTCAAGAAGATTTAGAACTGGAGTGATATAAACCATGGGTATGTAACGTCCAAAACCAGATCCTGATGAACAAAAAAAGTCGTCGACAAAAACAAATCAAAGTATGCAAAAGTGACATGTGTTATGTGAATCTGTTCTATGGTATAATATTGAAATACAGTTAGAATGTATTTTTGGAAATTTTACCTTGAGCTTGCCATTTTGCAGTCAGGTAGACGCCATAAGGCTTCCTTTTGAGGATTGGAACTACTGATTTGAGCATCGAAAATTGAGATTCAGTAATACCACTTACGCGCATTTTCCAGACACCTGCAGGTCCTGGATAAGCTCTAAGAAATATACATCATAGACACAATATTATTTTATGTATTTTACAAGTAAGTTATTAAGGCCTATCAGTATAGTATTTATAATTTATAGTCCGCATCATCATTTCTATTATTTCTTAAAACTGTAACTATGTACTGTCTTTGTTTTTTTACATGATAAGGAGGAAAGAAAAAGTCGTGCTGACAATTTTATACACAGTATAGTGACTTTTCGAATCCTATCGTTCATGGTTTAGGAACTATTATCATGATCATGAATCTTCAAGATGCATATTTATTGTTTAACTTTTCCTTCTAGGTTGACCCTGAAACTTTATGATATTTTTACTCAAGATTGTATTATTATGTATTTTGATTAAGAGATGTTACGAGTTATGAGTTAAACATGACATAATACATAATAATAATAATACTAAATATAATTTTGATTTAATGGTAAATGCACAAATACATAGAAGACCTTTTCTTCAAAGTCAGAGGTAGAAGAGATTAAAAGTACCAACAACTATACATAGTATTATGAACGTTTTCTTTGTTATCTTTTTATCATTTGCGTAAAAGTATATGAAAGTTATGAGAGATGTAAATCATCCATGAAAATAAGTATATTCGCGTGTATACTGTAATCCCTGATTTTTTACGAGCTTGCAAACCTTCAAGAATCGTGATAAGCAGTAGTGTCGCATATGAAAGTTTCCGAACTTGAAATTTAAACCCGTATAAAAAAAATAATACAAGTACGATTTGAAATGAATAAACAAACAAGAAATGTATGTACGATAAGATATGTGAATTTTCTTCTCTGTGTTTCAATTTTCACTATTAAAATATATTATGATGGCTGCATGACTGTATAAAGACCCACGGAAAGAAAACCTCTGAATTCTGAATCATCAACGATACACTTATGTACATGTGAAAGTTTTTGAATGTGTTGGGCGTACTTTCACTATTGCTTGTCTCTTTGTTCTCCAGCGTATGTTAAGGTGTTTGTAGCATAGGTATGTATTGTAGTGGTAGATATTACATAATGTATTACGTACTGAAAATTATATAACTAGTGATGTACTAGCATTAGTATTGTGCATAATATATTATAATACACGTCCTTATTTAAAGAATGACAAAATATTTCCAAATAAATACAAAAATGTTTTACACATGGATTCAATGGATTAAAAATTTTGAACCTGCCTTATTTTTGAAATGCACAAGAAATTATTGAAACCAAAAATCAAGAATAAATAAAAAAACTACTAGAAATGTGTAAACATTTACCAATTATTGGTATTTGGTTATATTAAAACTTAAAGCTTATGCCCAGTATAATCAAGTGAGAACTTACATCACAGTGATGACTACCGGCATCTTATTTTGTAATCAAAATGAGTTTCCAGAAATTCCAAGTCAAAATATTTCCAACGTTTGAGAAGAAAGACTTTCACCAGTTACAACTTAGACAGGTCACAGTAGTGTTTCAGTAATGTAATTTCTCAGGACAAAAACGAGTGGAAATTTCACTTGGTAAATAAAATCACACTTTATTTTAATTTTTCCACTAAAAAGTTTGTTTAGATTTTCTAGTTGCTTCCAGACATTTCACAATGAAAGCAAAGCTAAATTTCACTGGCTTTTGGTTCACAATAGAAAATGGCAAATCACTCTACTTAGAACTTAGAGTCTACTATACTCTAATGAATATAGAAATTCACAATATCAAAAAATAGAAGAAATCTGATATTTCACTACTTCACAGATTCAAAGAAAATTTATTTTTTGTTAGTTACTGTTCCAGTAGCTCTTGTTTTCTTGTACCTTCCGATCCGGAGTTCTGTCGATGACAAAAGACCAAAGCAGTCATGCCTTAGCTAAATAAACTACAAAAACGTCAGCATTGCAGTATAAATTTTCTCAAGAGTTGAATTGTTTTAATAGATTGGATATAACGTCACCTGAGAACTACATATGTTGGCTAAAATCTGTACATAAACCTTTGAAAGGCCAACATTGAAAACTTCTTATGCACTCTTTCAAGGATTGGAGATTAATGTTTCATTTATACTTTAGTTGACCCTTGAATGATGAAATCTGCAAGAACACTTCTACACAATGATATTAAAAAAATTCAGAATACAATAATATATAATTCTATGTATTATGTATAATAGATTAGATGAAAAGGTGTAATATGTACATTTTACATCATTAATGGACAACAATTAATATGTTCCCAGTGAGCTTGGACATTGAAGAACAGATCAGGAAGAGAGTGTAAAAATAAGACTGATTAAAACTTTGTTGATGTTTTTTAAAACATAAAGGATTGATGAAAGAAGAAATATGAAAGATGCATAATATAATAGAACCTCTTAATGAAATTTATTTATTTCACTGAAATTGCCCACTCCATAATGTATCATCAGTACATATGTGCTTTTCAGTGTAAGTGTAAGTGATAATGGTCATTATATAGTTACTAACCACGCGTGAAACATTTCTAGCATATGGCTTATGGCATAAATCCGTAATTATATATAACAAAATACAAGAAAATCATTACAGTAAACGGAAATAAAAGTAACCATAACCATAATAATTGTTGTTGTTGTTGTTGTTGAAACACATAATATGAACGTTCCTCTGCGTTCTAAGTTCTAAGCGTGTGTAATGTGTAATGTAAACTGTATAAAAAAAACCATGTAAACCTTTCAACTCAATATCAGATTGTCTAGTACATAATAAGGTTAGTATGTTTTTTTTTATTAGGCTACCTTCAAAAAACAATCCACTAAAGAAAGAAGAAATTCAGTGTCAGCCTATAAAAAATACCTTCGACAGTGCATATATAATGAAAAATGTATAATGCTAAATTTAAAGTGTATAGTATTATAATATTATACGAAAACAATTTCCTAGAAACAAACATGTGACGTTTTCATACTTGACCATCATGATTAAAGCAGTATTTTTCCATGTACTTTTTCATCCCGAAAACAATAACTCGTATCGTATAGTAAATGGTAACACATATCTATCTATGTGCAATATCCTTCTCTTTCACCTTCTTTTTCTACCTCGGTAAGATGTTACACAAAACTTTTCCCTCACCTCTCCATCTCTCCTTTCTTTGTAACATTGAATTCATCATTCTTATAGGTATGTATATGTAGATGTATAATATATATTATACAAATACTCAACACCAGCAACCAACTCTAAAAATCACTTACTTAACCTCTTAATCCACTGTGAGACGTAAAGGAATATTATTGAATATTATCATAATATAATCATGAAATCTTCGTCATTTTGTTTCCTCTGTGAAGTAAAAATTCTTCAATAATGATTTTCTTCTACATTCCTTCCATTTCAATTTTCAATACCCTCTACAATCTACAGATGTTTTATAATGTTTTCAAATTTCCAATGGTATTAAAATTTTGATGACTAAAGACAACAATACATGATTAAGATTTACGATACAGGCATATCAATATTTGTACTATATTATTCGTCTGCTTAGGAATGTGAAAGGATATTCTACAGAGATACCTCAGTCTTGCTTCTGTGTGTTTTGTACAGAGAGAGAGAGAGAGAGAGAGAGATGATTTTGGAAATGTATCCAAGGAAGGTCGACTCTCATTTCGTGGTATTTTTTGAACTGTATTCTGTATTATTTCAGTTTCATCTCAGAGATGAACAGAACCATCAGTCAGTTTTTTAATCTTCCTTGTGTTTAGATTTTAACGACCAGTAAACAGTACAATTACCGTGTAAGATAATAAAGGAGTGTTACAAATAAAACTGTGATTTATATTTACACTTTATACAGTATAAGAAGTGAAATCCTGTATATATAATTTTAAATATATTTGGTTTATTTATGTAAAGTGTTTTTTTTTATTCGAGTGTAAAAGGTAAAAGTACATGAGGAAAAAATCAAAGTGTGTTTCTTCCCGTATATTTATTTATGCAACCCGTTTTTACCTGTGAATCGTGAATGCGACCGCAAAATCCAGGAGGTATATATTTTCTCACGTGCTTGCCAAAATTCCCATTCATATTTTTTTTCAGTATTCATTTCATATATTTTTCAAATAACATAAAATATAACTTTGATTGTTGATTATGCATGTCTGTCAATTGCCAATAAAATGAAATTATGTGATTATTATATATACAACCACTATTTGATGAATCATAATATTATATTATATTCGTCTTTGGTAATTATTAAAATATATGTAAAAATGATATCATCGTCATTGTATGCAATGTGAAATTTCAAAATAAATACTATCAATATTTATTTTTTTTTGTTTACTTATTTACACATAATGTACATTCATTTTCTAAAGCCATTTTATATTTTGAAATGATCATTAAGAAAAGCACAACATAATACATGTGCATTATAATTTATAAAACTAATCAGAAGCATAATATAATATTATTATCTTTTATATTTTGTTATAGATTATAGGTGATCACAAAAAAACCCAAATACAAGGAATAAATATGCCTTTGGCTCATCAACTGGGTGTTCCATGGGAAAATTCGACTGCAATTTGCAATGCTGTATGTACATTAATAATATTAAAACACAGAATTTGTTGGCTTTACTCATTTACTATTAACTCTAAAATAATATTGACATTATCTAACAAAGGTTTTCCTCTTGAATTTTAGGAAACAGAAGAAATGCTCGTAGATGAACACACTGAGGTAAGGAATTCTTTTCCACAAGTTTTCATTACACAAATTCACCAATTTCAGGACAAAAAGACATCAGATAAAGCTTCAGAATACAATAATATATTATACTATGTAATAGAGCTCCCAGAATTTCCTGAATATTTTATAACAGGTGATAAAGAATTCTGTTGCAGAATTTGACATGCATTTTATCATGCAATATATACTAAGTATTATCATTGAATGTGTCATGTTTTTTTAAAGGAGATCCATTTATACTATGGTGTCACAAACTATAAATTATAAGTAGGTACTTGGCATATTAAATTTAAGTTAAACTATACTTGGATCAAAATTTTGTATATTGTTCAATTTTTGAAAGTATGATATTTGCTTCCGTGTATGTCCTACTGTCTTCCAAATTTTTGTTTTCTAATCTCAACAATGTCTATCTCCGTGGTATATATATATAGGACATTAGTTGACTATATAGTTAAGTATCGCATGACATTGGTGATGTGTTATGTTGGGGAATCAGGTTGCATAATGTATTTATTGTTATGAGTTACATCCACGCTATCGCCACGTTGGTGAGATTGGATCGAGTCAATTTAATTTCCCTAATTGATACGTCCCATATTCAATAATAGTATATCATACATATATTTATATTTGAAGTGCGAGTCATTTCAGGAGTAAATCATATTATATGGAGTTGATCAACAATATCCAATTGCTTTCATACTAAGCTGCGTGTAATCATATTTCCTATGTTTTGACGGAGTAAAATCTAAAATAATGTAATAAAATATAATGTACCTATACAACATGCTTCATATCTACTTTTAGTTGGGAGTTCTAAATGAAAATATTTTAATGCACTTAAGATTATGTGATCAGCTGGAATTAGAATCCAGTACATTTGTTATTCTTTAGCCACTTATTCTTTTACATCAAGTAAGTACATTTACAATGAGATCAAAGAACATGAAGATGAAAGCTCTAACGTTGTTTATTCGGGAATTCTAACATATCAAATCTCATTTACATAATAGCATTTGGCTGTACATGAAATTGGATTCTTTCCATCGAAAAGAGCATACCAATTTTTCACGAATGTATTAAATCAAAATAAAATGTAGGAGACAGTTAAGCCATTACAAAACTAAAAGATCATATACCATAATATTATGTATATATAGTTGTTGTTTAGAACAGAGTTCTTTTGTCATTTTTCATTAGCAAGATTTATATTAAATTTAATTAATTAACAACAAGTTTAAATTATAATAAAGGAACTGTGTAGTGTAGGGTAGAAAAGTAAAAGACTCTGCCTCAAAAGTACTTCATGTATGTATAATGTATTTAGAATAGAATAAGTATATTATTTCAGTTCATTTTATTTTATTTTACTGTTCTCAATTTCCAGGTTTTGTTAGTAGTTAGTGAATGCTTAGAAGTTAGAAGTATGTTTTTTTTTGGTATACCAAAAGAAAACTTTTGGTTCTCATAAAAATTCAATGTACCGTGTAAGTACTGCAAGTACGAAATTGGAGTATGTGATGCATCATCATGAAGGATAATCCGATCCGATTGTCTTGTTTGGCTTGGATTACCGAGTTTACAACATAGCGTCTCTTTCGTCTTCCTTTCACTGACACAGGGAATATAATTATATGTATTATTCTGCTTGTTGTGTTTGTCGTAGTCTTTGGCCATGTTGCTGCCGTCTTGAACTTCTTGAAGCATTTCAAAAGTTTTGCAAAGTACATTCAATGTTATACACTACAACTTACAGTGTATTTTCAATGTTTGTTGTGTTCTTCTAGGGTTAGATGCTGTAAGTGTGCTCATATTTTTTTATTTCAAAGTTTAACTACGAATAAAACAAGGAAAATAAAACGAAAAATAATGATATTTGGGTTTAATGATATCTCCAATTCATGTAGATTCTATGTACAAAATCTCAAATTTGTATATAAAACGGTTTAATTGTAATTAAATGACAAAGTGGTTAACGTCAGACCAGCACACTTGCAGCATTTGTGCTGCAAGTGTGCTCACTCGTGTTTCAAGTGTGCTTA